>JAOVVB010200724.1:0-10887 GCA_028570985.1 Heterobranchus longifilis
TCCAAAGGAGGGAAAACAACAAGCGGCCAGCTGAGTGGAGCAGCGTGGCCTTCATGAGGGGGTGGGGCGGGTGTGGAGAGCGAGAGGAGGGCGAGGGGGAAAGTGAGGAGTGGCTGCTGAGCAGTTTTTTTTTTATGTACATGCAGTGCACAACTGCGACATCTAGCGGTGAACCTTTTTTGAAAAAGGTACTGTGCCTGTACTATTTGACTCTGAAAAAGACACTGTGTCGAAACGTCGGTCCTTTGCACCTTTTTAATAAATTTGCAAAGTGATTTGTGTCACTCCAGCATTTTCTTTGGGTGCAGTCCCTGTGAAGTGGCCTATAGAACTGTTCCTCATTTAGGCCGCCTTTACACTGCATGTTTCAAGTGACCCAATTCCAATTTTTTGGATTTGTATTATGAACGTGTAAACAGGAAAAAACACATGGGATTGAATAATCTCAGATCCGTTTCAAGCCACATTCATATGTGGAAATAAATCGGATATAAATCGGATATCTGTCCAAGTGTCTGTCATGAAAGCAGACAGATCGGATATTCCCTGGCATGTCATTGAAAAAACGGCAGTGCTGCATTGCAAAGGACAACGTGCTCTCGGCTGAAAAGATAAACACAGCTGCTGGTGCTGCTCCCGCTAGCTTAGCAGTTAGCCACCATGCCAAACTCCCAAATCTGAACCGATGTAGCAGCGGTCATTGCTGCATACGCCCAGGCTGCAACAAGGGCTGTCCTCCTTCTTAAAATGCAGCCAATATGTTGCACACCTCTAAAGATGCTTCGGAAAGCAACAGCTTGAATTATTATTTCACTCTCGTCTGTCGACTTGTTTCATTTCCATTTCCGGGTCGGTAGCCAAACCCTCGTATGTGCATGCAGGTTTTTTCAAGCGTTAAGCACTTGCTTAACGCTTGAAAAAACCTGCATGCACATACGAGGTCACTTGAACCATGTAGTGTAAAAAGGTGGCATAAATGCACGTATCGGATATGGGTGACTTTTAAAAGTAGATGTAAGCAGGCGGTCAAAAAAATCGGATGCAAATGCAGCCTTAGTCTCCTACACTGTGAGCACCGACCTCGGTCCGAGGAGAAGCTGATGCACAATAAAGGAGGATAAATAATAAATAAATAAGGAAAAGCATAATAGGTTCCGCTTTTAACCAAGTAGGTTAAGCCTAATTTAACCAGACCTTGACTGCAGAGGTGGCAGATCAGAAAACATTTCTGTCATTTTGGAAGAAAGATATAACCTAGTTTGTCATTTACATATGAGGACTCAAATATTGAGTTGCACGTTGACGTCACTGTTGTCTGAAAGGACAAATAATTTTTCCCCTGCCCCTTTATCTTCATCCTCCCTTCATGAGTGAAGTGGATTTAACAGATGTGATGAGCGATCAGAGCTTCCAGCTGCTCACGACAGGTGTTCCTAACATGTCCTACAGTCAGAATGGATGACTGATTAACGGGGAAAAAAGGGGAGGCAGTGTTGTACTGCACGCTTTCAGAACTCTGGATATGGTTTCTACTTCATGGACGGTGTTTGGTTATCAGGCTGAATGGCGAAGATAATTTCCTGTCAAGCTGTTTGACAGGTAGGACAGTGGTTGAAATTGAGTTGACTTGTTCGACAAAGCAACAGCTGGAGGAGCCGCTGCACGCTGCCAGGATGCCTTGGCACCGCTGTGGTTCAGTGGGCTGGTGAATGTCCGCACCACACACACATTACCAACAGGGGACTGTCAGCCCATACTATCCAAGAGTGGACTTCTATTTCTGGCCATTTAAAAAAAAACAACTAGAATAGTAAATTTACTTTTAAGCTATTTTACCCTAATATTACTGCAAATGTGGTTTTTAAACTTTTTTAAAGAAATTGCCAAGAGGGGACTTGACATCTACATATCAAAGAGGGGACTTCCATTGACTGCAGTGGAACTGTCTGTATCCATTCTTTCACCTAATCTTTGTTTCCTTAAAAAAAAAAAAGAATCATTTCACTGTAATGTTATCAATAATTAAACATTTCTCTGTGACACGAAAATAATCATAGCCACTTCAGATAATTTAATTGTAAATAGCTAATATTGCTAATATTGCAATATGCAGTTATTCCATCAGCTTACCAGTGAGTGTGCTTGCGAGCCATTGAAATGAATGGGGTCCGATGCATTGTTTGGAACTATTGGCCACTCCATGGCGGAGTTACTTCCGCCTTTTTCGATTTTGACGCAAGCCTATGGGAGTGTCGTAACTCTCACAGTCTCGCTGGAAGGCCCTATTGAAATTGATACATTTCTTCTTCTTCTTCTTCTTCTTCTTCTTCTTCTTCTTATTATTATTATTATTATTATTATTCGCATAAATGAATTGCCTTTTTGAGGGCCTTAGCATGCTCAAAAACTCACAAAGCTTTGCACACACGTCAGGCATGGCGAAAATGTACGTGTAATAGGGGTCGCAGAAATGGGCATGGCAAATTGGCTCAATATTGCCCCCTTTCAATGAAATAATAGCCGTAACTTCCACATACGACATCGCACATTCACAAATATATCCACGTGTTCACTGGAGTGAGCTGAATATTTTATTTTTTTTGCAATATTGCAAAATATGCAAAATGTACTTTTGCGAACTCCTAGGCGTTAAGTCCGATCTGCACGAGACTTGGCAAAAATAATCTCTGGACAGTCCTGACAAAAAGTTTAAAAATGCCCAAATTACAGGGAACTACTTCCTGTAGGTCGCAGTCACAACAGGAAGTCTAAATTTTACTTTCACGTAGACAAATGAAATGTGGTACGCATATGTAACATGAGGAAATGAACCAAACTCAAATTGTGTGCTCTGCACTTCACATACAACAACATCATGCACGTTTAATTGTGTTGTGTAAAGATGTTGCGGCCATTTTGCACACCTTGCCGAGAAACTGTTGTTGTAAATCAGATGTACATTGTCCATTGTACATGTACATTGTCCAATCTGCACCAAATTGCACTACTTTGACAAGAGTCCCAGCTGGACACATCCAGGTAAAAAAAAAAAAATCACTCAACATCACAGCTCCACCTACTGGCAAGGAGTCTGGCCTTCTGTGACAAACATCGTCGGATTTACAATCAATTTACACGATGTGGTCTACACATGATACACAGCAACATGACGTATAATTACTGCGTGTTCTCTACTGCCACGTAGTGGACGCAGGAAGCAATGCTATTTGCCACACTCAATCTCCGCGTGGTGTCTGACGGTCATGGGAACGCGCAACCGCATCTGCCGGGGTCCCGCAGGCGCCCCCGATATGTGCGGTAAGTGAAAGCGAAATATTAGCCGTAAGTTCCACATATGACATCGCACATTCAAAAACCTTATATCCACGCGTTCACTGGAGTGAGCTGAATCTCCTGATATAGGCCCCACCCATTTCTGCCTATAATTTTTTTTTTTGCAATATTGCGAAATATGCAAAACCTACTTTTGCGAACTCCTCCTAGGCAGGAAGTCCAATCTGCATGAAACTTGACCGAAACAATCTCTGGACGGTCCTGACAATTGCAGGTCTAATTTAATTTAGATTTCTTCACAGAAATGAATAAAATGCTGAGCTATATGCCAACAGTATATATATGTTTTTAAAGTTGTCTTACACCCCATAAAATCAAGAAGGCCTGGCAACCCCCTGTGATGCTTTGGCAACCCCTACTAGGGGTCAGGACCCCCAGGTTGTGAACCAGTGCTCTGGAGTTACTCAAAGAGGAACATGGAAGTGCATTCACTCACTGCAATAGTAGCTATAGTGTTTTTCTTTCCATCAGTACGCTCAATCCAACAATTTCTCTTAAAAGTTTATTTAAATTTACAAAATATTACAAATACTAAAAAAGCAATAGCATTTTTTGTTTGATTGGTTATTTACAGCAATATGTTGTCAGTAAGGATCAACAAGAAACATGCTACTATACGTGCAGTCATACTATTAGTTTAGCATGCTAACATTAGCTAATTACCAATAAACAGCATACAGCTGAGGCTGATGGAATGTCATTGGTTAGGGTATTTGATCATAAAATATAATTATTGGACACATTACAATTTCGACCTGATGATGGCGCTAGAGGAAGAGTCAGAGGATCACCAAAGTTATTACAACTCATCCAGAGAGAGACATGAATAAATGTCATGGTAACTAAGAAATGGTGGCACTGAAAACATGAATGTCTGTAGAAGATTCCATGGCAATAATATTTATTGACATATTTCAGTCCTGTCAATATGCTAACATGGCTAAAACCAAAAACAGCATAGTGTAACAGCTATATAATCAGACTCATACATTCAGGCATAAAAGAGTGGAAATTCTCACATTCTCAGTTTTGTTGTAAAAATGTCAGAAATGGATGAACTTGGGGAGATGGAATCATTGATTAATGGAAGGTTTATTGATAACAAGTCTTCTTCACAGTTTGTGCCTGATGGAAGAAGACACACGCGCACCACTTCACATGTGAAACACTTCACACGCGCACCACTTCACATGTGAAACACTTCACACGCGCACCACTTCACATGTGAAACACTTCACACATGCAACACTTCACATGTGAAACACTTCACACGCGCACCACTTCACATGTGAAACACTTCACACGTGCAACACTTCACATGTGAAACACTTCACGTGTGAAACACTTCACACGTGCAACACTTCACACGTGCAACACTTCACACATGCAACACTTCACATGTGAAACACTTCACATGTGAAACACTTCACATGTGCAACACTTCATGTGAGAAACATTTCACATGTGTCTGCGTGTTCAGTGTGAATACAACAGATTGTTTTCTTACTTTTGTTTTCTCTAGGTTATGAAGGATCAAACTGTGAGATTGATATCGATGAGTGTGGTGAGCAGCCGTGTGAGAATGCTGGCGAGTGTTTCGAGCGTTCGGATGCATCTCACTGGGAGCTGGACTGGGAGCTGAGCTTTGCAGACGCAGCTGGCTACATCTGCCAGTGTCAGCCCGGCTTTGCAGGTCAGAAAAACCAACCAATCAGCCTTCATCTCACACAGTGTTGACTCCTGAGTCATGTGATGTTTCTGTTCAGGAGAGAACTAGTCATGTGATGTTTCTGTTCAGGAGAGAACTGTTCAGTCAACATTGATGAGTGTGAGTCTGAACCGTGCCACAACGGAGCCACCTGCCACGATAACATCAACGGATACACCTGCACGTGCTCTGTGGGATTTCTAGGTGAGTCTTAGGCTTGTCTTCTGGATATTTTTATGAACAGATATTTTTCTCCCCACTTTAAGAAACAATTCCGTCCACACGACTTCCGTTTTGATAAATATCTCCGTCCACATTAGAACACATAAACACAAACGCTCGCCGGGCCAGTAGGGGCGATAAAAGCTACGACACGTCAAACAGAAAACCAGAGAAGAAGAAACTGAAGTAACAGATCAAACAATAATAAAACAATATAAGCTAATTATTTCTTTATGTTTCTGGTACACGGTCCAAGGTGCTGTGGAGAAACTGACATGTGACTCATGTGGACGGACCATAAGGAGAAGTTGATGCTTAGCTTACCACTTATCGTTATCCATTAGCCATAGCCATGGTTGATGTTTCTGGCGCATCCTCAAAGCAACACTGGGCATGCTTGAATTGAGGAGATGATGTCATTGTTTCTCAAAATCTCCCAGATAACACATCCACACAGATACGAAGTAACCGGAGTTTCGAAAATATTAACTTTAGAAGGCCTTTTAAAAGATATCCATTTTAGTGATGTAAAACTCTGTTCACATGTGGAAGAGAGAGTCATTTATAGTATGGCTGCCCAGAGCTGCCATCTCATCCGCTGCAAGGAGGGTAGACAGAGGAGGGGTCACAGTCCTCAGCATGTCATATCACCAGGGTACAACACATGCAAAGTAAAGTCTGATCTGCACTTGCCGAAAGTCTCAACAGATGGCACATGATCATGGATCCATAAAGTTCTGTCAGTCCGAGTGCACAGAGCACCTGAGTGGACATCCTCTCTTTATTTCTAACACTGTCTGCAGTAACCAGTTCATTACATTGTGCATGTGTCATACCCCGGAGCTTGAGAGGGTGTGCCAGGCTCCAATATGCCTGGTACTACGGCAACTACACAGGGACAATACGGACGCTCCTTTGCCTTATTTTGAGGCTGATAGACTGAAGTTGGGTGAAGTGGACAATGAAATAAATTGCAGTACGTCTCAGGGACATTTTCTCTTGAATAAATAAATGACATCAAGTTTTATTGTCACATACAGTAAGGTACACAATCATACACGAGTCTGCATGTCCCTGAGGAAATTGTGGCTATTCAGAAGTTTAATGTTTTGGCATAGACCTGAGTAGTACGGAGCCCCCCTGGGGTCACATGATCAAAAGAAAAATCGGCACCAACTCAGAAAAAAAAGTGAAGAGATGTAGTGAAATATACAATATATTTAAAAAGTGGAAGTAACCATGATTGAGATACTGGTGATAAACCAGGGACGCGAAGTGTTGCGGGTGCCGCTGGAGGTGTTCAGCCCAGGGAAGGGTGCTTAAGGGGGGATACACAGGTCCGGCTGTGGTCGGGGTTCCTGGGAGCTCCAGGGAAACTCCCCTTAGTCGGCCTGACCGGGCCCAGAGCCCCCTGCATCAGGCGCCAGGCCTTAGGCCTTGCTCCAGCCCCCCAAACCCCTAATCCTAAACCCCCCAAGGCTAACCCCTAACACCCCTGTAGCTCTAACCCAGTAATGCAGTGCAGATAAACAGTAGACTATTAAAATAAACAGCTGTCATTTTTCCAAAAAATGTGGCCGTATGAGGCGGCAGCGGATGAGACAGCAGCTCCAATGCTGCAGCCATATAGTGCTTTTATTTTGAAAATTGGGCCATATGAGGTATCAGGGGATGGACGGCAGCTCCAATGCTGCAGCCATATAGTCTTGGGATGAGATGCCAAAACAGAGGGAAAAGTATCCGTTTACAAAAATAACCATATACATGTGGACAGGCCCTCACATGCATGTTACATTTAACATTACTGCAGGTCTGGGGTGGCCAAACTACGGCCTGCGGGCCAACTGCGGCCCGCTGCCTGTTTTTAAATGGCATGCAGTGAATTTTTAAAATGATCCTAATTCTTATTTTGTACCCAGGCTTTGATTTTGAAATGTAGTGAAATTATCTCTGTTTTAACCTCTTGGCACAGAAATCAATATTTTACAATCCCTACCTGTTCTGTTTGTTACATCTTGATGATAGATTTACAGATTTACACATCTATAATATATAAATATAATCTTTACATAATCTTTTAAGTGGATGCCATGAACAGACACCAATATCTGGCCATTTTTGGCTGTTCTGTGTGCTTTAACTTTACTTATTTACAGACTTACACATAACAGCGTACTAATTTAAGTGGCCACTTAGGCCTTTATTATTATATGTGGACTTACCAATAAACTGTAATGTCAAACGTTAAACTATTTAGAAGGGTTGCATAGTTATTTTGATAGAACATTTTCTATGCCGCTTGGTGTTTACTGTTCCTGCAGTTTAACTGTTGAGAACAACACATCTACTATTGTTTGGCCAGTGACTCCTTATATTTTTCTGTATATGGTCCACATTCAAAAAAGTGAACATGTCATTTGTGCAAAAAAGGCAAAAAAGCCTCATAGATATCCTTTCATTTTTAAAAAAAGGGCTTTGTCAAAGTGTATGTCTTCAGTAGGAAGCAGCGGGCCGCAGATCAACAGGGGAGTCAGATCTGTGTAACGGGCTGTGCTCTCCCTGCAGGACCACTGTGTGAAGTGAACATTGATGAATGTGAGAGCCAGCCCTGTCACAACGGGGGCTGGTGTGAGGACGGCAGGGCGTCCTACACTTGCCACTGTCTGGAGGCGGAGCCAGGGGAACTGCCTTGGGGAGGGGATCAGTGCAATGTGAAACTCTCCGGCTGTGTGGACCATGAATGTCAGAACGGAGCCACCTGCCACTCGTGGCTGGAGGGCGGAGAACACGGACACACGTGTTTGTGTCCTCATGGCTTCTATGATGAGCAGTGCTCCACCAGAACAACATTCTCCTTCTCCACACCCGGATTCATCCACATCCAGGTCCTTCTGGAAGAACGGAGCCGCAGGCAGGTGGAGCACCGTGTTCACCGTGGTGTTGGGGTGCAGCTACGCTTTCGGACAACCATACCCAATCTGCTGCTCTTCTACAGAGGGGATGTGGACAACCACCTCATCTTGGAGATTGTGAATGGTGGTCTTCACGCTAAGGCCTTTTCTGAGGAGTCGGAACTGGATGTAACATTTCCTGGTGTGGTTAGTGATGGAGACTGGCGGGATGCTCATGTGTTTGTGGAGAGGGAAGGCCTGGTTTTGATGGTGAAAGGCCCCGGCTGTGACAGGGACGGATGCACAGTTACAGATGGTGGTGCTGATGAAGCACCTTTCCAGCCCTCTGCAGCCTTCACACAGGTGTATGTGGGTGGAGCACCAGAGGAGCTGTTGGAGTACTCTGTAAGTGCTGCAGGATTCATTGGATGTATGGAGGACCTGATGATTGACTCCAAGCCCATCCTCCCACAAACACTTCCAGAAGGCCAAGGCCACGAGCTGGGCTGCACCAAGACTGAATGGTGTCAGCCGGACCCCTGCTCCGGACAGGGCCGCTGTGTGGACCTGTGGACCAGCTACCAGTGTGACTGCTACCGGCCCTTCCACGGTGACAGCTGCTCTCAAGGTAAGCACCTTCTTAAAGCTTTTGACACATCTTATCAAATCAGTCCTGATAGGTGTCATTTACTTCAACGTGCAACATGTAATATTCTGCCACTAGGGGTCACACAATCAAAACAATAACAAAAGCCAGTTATTGCGATCAGTTTGGATTACTTCAGTGTTCATCGTTCAGGAGCTGAATTATCCTCTCCAAAACAAATGGACCTGCTGATTTTAACTGGTAACAATATGGAATAAAGCAGTTTCAGGTTAAAAAAACAGTTTCTCCCACGGGCTTCAGCGAGGCGGGTTTGCCCCGTGTGTTTCTCTGATAACTTAAGATTCAGACTTTCAGGAGGTCTTTACCCAAAACCGGATTATCCACAGAGGTCTCCTCCTCTCCAAAACAAACAGTGATTTAAACTGGCAACAATGTTAAAAATCTTCAGGTTCAGCATGGTTGGAGAATGTATAAACTGAACTAGCTAGTTGCTGCTGCTAACTTTCCCTCAGTTTGTTTCTCTGATAACTTCTGATCCAGACATCTGATGGACGCATAAGAAGCATGTTAATACTGATGCATTAAAGCATAAGAAGCATGTTAATACTGATGCATTAAAGGATAAGAAGCATGTTATGCATGAGAGAGAGAGAGGAGAGTGCAGGCGGTGGTCGAGCGAGCTAGAGAGTGAATGAATGGGTGCTCCCTCTCTTTATTCACCCACGGCACGTTAGTGAGTAAAAAGCAGTGAATCAAACATTATTTAGCAATTTTCATAATTACTTTAAATAAAACTGTAGCTAGTATCTCATTATCACAATCTTCATTCATATTTTAAGATGCTACAAATTATATCCAGCGACAAAAAAGCTGGAAAAGCAGGACGTTAAAACGAGAGTACAGAGAGTCGCTGCATTCAAGATGATACACCATCTCATCTCGTTGCATTGGTGTGAACAGGCAGGTTTCAGAACGTTGCAGACCGGCACATTGCAAGTTTCAACTCGTCTCGTCGCAAATCTTTGGTCTGAACTGGGCTTTAAAGTGTCACCACAGAGATCAATGTTCAATCCTGACTTCAAACATGAGAAGCCAGTGAGGGATCATGGCAGAGGAAAATGTATATTTACAGTAATTTAACTTTTTATCTGTCACATTGCAGCAGCATTCCTGATACTAAATGTTATTATTAAATTAGTAATCCAAACTGTCTCCTGTCAGAATTCCCGTCCTGGACATACAGCCACGAGGACACAGAGAGTTTCAGTGTCTACGATGTAGGGAGGAGCCACAGGAGCAACTTCAACGTGTCCTTCTTCCTGAGGTCCTTAAAGCCGGACGGACTGCTGTTCCAGCTGAGGAGGCCCACAGAGGAGCCAGGCGGAGAGGTCTACTTCTCCGTCTACCTGGGGATGGGGAGGATTTTTGTCAGCTCTCTGCTGAGCAGCGCCCCACTGACTGCTCCCATCTTTGTGACGACGGGAGAGAAGCAGCTCCTGCAGGTGGAAGTCCAGCACCGACAGGTGATCTTTGAGCACGCAGGCCTGCGCTACGGAATAGGACAGATCCCTGAAGTGAGTGTTAAGAGTGGGGATCAGGCCTATGTAGGGGGACTTCCAGGAGACTGGGACTCTGACATGTGGGGGGGGCATTACAAAGGCTGCCTGCAGGACCTTCGTTTGGACTGGGTGCATCTAGATGTGGATGCCTGGAACAGCTCGCTGGAGGAGGACGTGTATTTACCAAGTGATGCTGAAAATGTAAAGGAGGGCTGCGTCAGTGATGATACCTGCAAGGTAGGAAACACTACAGGAGTAAAGGCACGTTTATTTATACTTTATGTATACCATTCAGCAGCATTGAAATACATGAAACACAATAACAGAACATCAAAAATGCATCCGAAGCAGCAATTATGATCCACGTGTGACGTCTTACTGTTCGGCGGCGCACTCTAGTGTTCACAGATATTATCATGGGAGGAAAGCAGGAAGTTATCGAATGCATTTAGGGCAAACAGGAAACTAATGTGGTGGATCTGCTGAAGTGTCTCTTGTGGAAAACAGCGTAACACAAGGAAAAATGATGGAGGACCGAAGCGAGAT
>JAOVVB010200743.1:0-10887 GCA_028570985.1 Heterobranchus longifilis
TATTTTGCTTGCTTCTCAGGACTTCTGTACATTAAAATGATCATGGTGTGATTTTGTTTTTGGAAGGATCTGTATAAAACAAAGATTTTTTACTTAAGCCTGCAGAATATGATTTGTAGGCCGGGACATCTCTGCGTATTTTAACAAATATTGCGCCTCCTGCGATTTGAAAACTGCAGTAGGTCATATTGCAATTTCGCTAAAATTTCAATTAATTGTTCAGCCCAAATTTAAACGTTCCAGGAAGAAAACCAACCCACCGCGTCATGTTACTTTACCAGTGTTCATTTTGACAGCAAATTTTGATTCAGTTTTAGTCTTTTGACTAAAATTCCATTTACTTTTAGTCATAATTAGTTTTTATTTAGTTATCATCTAATTTTTGTCAGTGAAAAAATGTCGATGACGAAAATTATTAGTCGACAAAAGTAACGCTGGCAGACTATCCCGTGCTGGTGGACTCGATGCACCAAAGACTGTTAGAGATGTTATTTAGCCTACCCGGACGCCATAAAGATGACACACCCGTCATCTTGCTTTGCTCAACATACCGCTCAACCCTCCACACTGAAATGTCACTCATTTCCTCTTTGGCTCGGACACGTCGTCCTCCACCTGCTCCACCTCCCGCAGCAGACAGGTGATGGCAGCAGACTGAGCACTGCGCTCTGAAACATGACGCCTCGGCTGCAGTGTCAACAAACTGCACCGGCAGAGCGGCCAGTAAAGCTCTCACCTTGGTAACGAAACTTTACATAAGCAGGATTTGTTTTAGCTCATGCTTTTCTCTCAGTTGGACTGATATTTATGTGCATATTTAATATTCCTTTTTTACAGGATTCTTGTTTCAAAACAAGTCAGAGAGAGTTTTTAACCAACTTGCAGAGATATATTAATTAGCTAATTAAAGTAGTTGGCTACTTACAGAAGAACAACAACACAACAAGTGATGGGACCTCACCTCACCACACCCCTCTGCTCAGGCATTTTGGCGTGCCGAGTCGACGTTCCAGCCAGGACGCAGGTGGAGCCGCGGCGCTTTGCACAGCGGACGCTGACAAAGACCCTCGGTCCCGCCACATTGCCGGGTGTCTCTGCGGAAACCTCATGGGCAAGCATTGTGTCCTGGCCCATCTTTTCAAGGATCTGTGGGATCACATTAGGGATAGACCAATTAATCAGCATCGACCGATTAAACATCTTTTTTATTTATGCAAGTTTATACATTTCAAAAACAAAGAGATGCTGCTATCTGCTGAATAAGTGTTAAATACATATTCATTTAAGTTCAGCAATTTTGTCTCACATTTGTTATTATAATTATTAATATTATTTTTAAATTGTTGTAGGTTATTTTATCAGATGCAAAGAAAAACCCCAATAAACTAGGGCTGCCCCCTCTTAGTCGACTAATCGGTCGTTTTGGTCAGTTTTTAGGCTTTTTTTTTTATTTCCAAGAAACTTATGAGCACATCTCCTGTAAACACAAGATTTAAAGTGCTGCTTTTGCCTGATTCTTTGTGGAGAAACTCAGTTTTACAGATCTGTCGGTTAAATCAACTAATAGATTAGTCGACAAAATCACACGAGTGTTAGGCAACTAAGAATTTCTTCAGTAGAGGACAACACTAAAAAAAAATCAGCACTATAAATCGGCCATTGGTCGCCCTGCTCTCAAAGTATCGGTATCGGCCATTGAAAAACCTGTATCTGTCGACCACTAGATCACATTGTGAAAATCTTTCTTGGATGCTATTTTTCTCGTTGCGAAAATACCATTTTAAATTAAATATTGTGGTGCTGCAGAGATGTCCTGTCCTACAAATCATATTCTACAGATCTTACCAAATCTTTGTTTGCTACAGATTCTGGCAAAAACAAGTAACAATAAGTAATAATAGTAACTAAAGCTGTCAAATAAATGTAGTGGAGTGAAAAGTACAATATTTCCCTCTGAAATGTAATGAAGTAGAAGTATAAAGTGGCAGGGAAGGAAAATACTCAAGTGCCTCAAATGTGTACATAAGTAGAGTACTTGAGTAAATGTACTTGTTACATTTCACCACTGATCATCATGAATCCAAGAGCGAGCAAAACGAGGGCACAGTGTAAATATAACTCACGGTATGATGGTCTTTCTGATCTTTCTTCATGGAGGAACAGTGGTCAGAGGGCCCAGCAGTACCTGCGGCCGCCATGATATTTCGTATTAGCGTCTCCTCCTCTCATTGCTGCTAACTTCTTTCTGCTGCGAGATAAAAGTAAACTTTTAAACTTACCGTAACATAAATACGTAGCTGATACCACACTGAAACACTAACGTTAGCTAACTTTTAGCTCGCGGTTGTTTGAGTTTATTTAATTTCACAAAGTGGCATGGCGGCGACATTGGTGTTTTTAATTAACGTCACCTGGTGGCTCCGCTCACTTCCGTTTGACATGACGTAATTACGTAGAGCACAATTCTTCTTCTTCGTTTTCTTCTTCTTCTTCTTCTTCTAAAAAATAAAAAATACATAAATAAATCTTCTTCTTCTTCTTCTTTATCGCCACCGACTGTAAAGTTACACAATTCTTCAAATTATTTTTTGTCGCATGCACAACAATTACAGTGAACCGTCGTTGGCAATGAAAATCCTATATCTCAGGCTCACAGACAAAAAACATTAAAGGCATTAAAAGACGGGCACCATCTATTTTTAGTCATTTTACCTCTCTTTGTTATTGTTTTTAATCTATTTTTAGTAATTTTGCATCTCTTTGTTATTGTTTTTAATCTACTTTAGTCATGTTATTGTTTTGAATCTATCTATTTTTGGTCATTTTGTGTTTCTTTGTAGTCATTTTGCAAATCTGTGATTGTTTTACATCTAAAACAGTCTACATCTTTTACATTTTACATCATCTCTTCGTGGTGGTTTTTCATATTTTTAGTAATTTTGCATGTCTTTGTAGTTGTTTTGCATCTATTTTTCTCTATGTTGCACATCTCTTTGTGGTCCTTTTGCATCTCTGTAGTCATTGTGTGTCTCTTTGTAGTCATTTCGGGTCGTTTGTAGTCGTTTTGTGTGTTTGTGGTCATTTAGCCCTGAGCCCTTGAGCCCCTGGGCCTGTGCCCGGCAGGCCCATTCAGTAATCCACCCACGCCTCCAACAATGCTCAAACAAATATGTAGAAAAATAAATCCACACAGTGAGAATCTGACATAAAATAGTTCCGAAATTAAAATATAGGGATGACATATGTAAAATAATATATTTGTGGTAGACAGGTGAACAGGTGAACAGTAATAATAGTAGTAGTAACTCAAAAGTAATTAAATACATATTTCAAATATTTAATTCAAATACTGCCCATCTCTGTATACAGAGATGTAAACAGGTAGTAAAACAGTAAGTAAAAGTAGGCTATATAAAGTTATTAAGTAACAATATAAATGATCAGTCCTGTAGATTTAAGACATGCTTAAAAACCACATTTCCACAACTGTTAGATTATTTTAATTTCCAAGTGTTTAATCACTTTTCGTTCCAGTTTGTGCATTAATAACTCTTTTATTTCCATATTTACATATAGAGATTAATTTAGTTTCGTATGTCCCAGTCTAACTCTACTAAGCAGACTTTGTCTTCTTTCCTACTTTGCCCAGGCGACCTTCCAACTCTGGATCTGATAAAAATGCCATCTCCGTCAAATAACTTCTGCCAGCAGTTCTTAATTTTGTTCCAGATAAAATATTTGGTTTCTGACATTGTGAACTCTACTTAATTTGCTTTTAATCCATTTTTTTTGGCAAGTTGATCAACTGTTTCATGAGCTGGCACCCATCAAACTGTACACCAGTTCCTAACCTAATAATTCTATATATAAAGATTGCAATATTTCATGAAGAATACCCTTTCTCCTCTTGTTTGAGATTAGCTATTTATTTTGCCAATATGATTTTTCTGTTACCAAGTTTTAATTTTTCCTGATCTTTGACCACTAGCTGCAAACAGAAGTCTGATTGTATAGAAGTCTATGAGAAAATGACCCTACTTCTCATTTGATTTATTACCTCAGTAAACATTTTCCTAATGAGTTTATGGTCTCAATCTCTAGTCTCAAATCTTCTTCAATACAGCATGATTCATTCAATTCAACATAGATGTTCATTTTGTAAATTAAGGCCCCGTTTAGAGTAAAACAGAAGATAAAGCAGGGGATGCTTTAAGGCATGGCTTCTGCTAAAGAGTCACATTATGAAAAATGTTGTAGAAAAAAAACATTCTTTTCAACGATTCTTTTCAGATCAGTTTTATTGAACAAAAAGAGTTTTTCAAAGATCATGTAGGAAATACAATATTATACAAGTGTTGCACAAACAAGACTAACAGAAAGAAGATCTAGAAAAGGGAATTGTCAGTGGGCGTGAACATGACTGCGTACAGACAGATCGGAGAGGGGGAGGGGGGCGAGGTAACGAGAGAGACTCTTCCAGAACGTAAAATTCACCAGAACAGACATGGAAATCTGTAAAGCTGACCACCAAACACTGTTGTGGTCTCAGTTTAAATAGGGGAACGGATTGCTAATTCGAGAACTTCAAACCAGAAAGCACAGATTTCCACGTTAAATCTGATTTGTTCTTTCTACCGTGTGGCCAGTAACAGTGTCCATACCATTTAAACATGAAACAGATGTTTGGAAATCCAGTTTTTTAAAAAAATATATTTTTCGTGGTTTTTGAAACAATCATCATTTACTTGACCTGGTGGGGTGGTGTTGTTCTGTTTTACAAGGACTTTAAGATGTAATGGTTTGAGTGGTCAATTTTTTAAAATTTTGTTTTTGGTGGGGGGAGAGAAAAAAATAATAAAACTGTAGTTTGACAAAAAAAAAAAAAATCTTAAATCAAGGTCTGCTTACTGGCTTTTTCCAGAGCTTTCCTTCACATTTAATGGTGTTGAGATCGGTAAAAGGTCCAGGAAAAACTAGCAGGTGTACCATGAGTTAAGATTGTGCCCGAGGTCAAAATTAAACTTTTGTCTCATGGAATGTGGTTTTGTCCAAACATCGCAAACAACATTTTTAGGGGAATTCACAGGAGTTTCCTCACAGATGGTAACATGAAAATAGATTCAGGTGGCTCCTCACAGTAGAAACCCTTTGGCAAGCACACAAGGCGGTTTGGCATGCTCATCCCAACCTGCAGGGGGCAGCAGCGCTATCAGAGAGAGAATAACCCACAGGAAGTCACTGCTCCTAAATGCTCCAGTCTGAACTAGAAAAACAGAATCATGACGACATTCTTGTGCCAGTCATTTAATTCAGCACCAACATTGCAAAGTTAGCACCTGTAGCAAAAAACAGTGTGGGTTCAAATAAAGTCAAAACCAGATTTTTGAGATTATTTCACATACTTTCTATATGATGCAGGAAATAAGAACGTTAACGACTTTGATGTTCAGGAAACGGGAGACAATGAAGGACGGTGACGCTTTCCAAGTCCATTTCTTTTAGTTTTAAGGTTAGCCACAATCGTTTGATCACAGCTGATGAATTTAAGAGATACTTTGCTGATTTTGAACCAGCTCTGCGTCATCTTAGAGTCAGCTCTGTGTGTAGATGAACGGTGTTTGGCTTCGGGTGACGCATGTCAGATGATGGCCATGTACACTGGGCACAGACCGGGGGATCTTGGCAGACCTCCGCTGCTCCATTTCACGCGGAATTCCATTCGCTGCGACCACGGAGGGAAGCCAAACACTGTTCATCTACACAGAGCTCACACTGCCATGACACAGAGCTGGGTGGATGTAAATCAGCAAAATATCTCTTTAAAGAAACTATAAAGTACATCTTTTTGGGCAGTTCTCGCCATCAGCTCAACAAAGAACGGGTGAGTTCTGATTGGATATTAAACTTTCTGATGCTGCAGTTTCAAATGTAACAGGTCAGCAAACAAACAGGCCTGCAGCTCCAGTTAACAAATGTCCCCACAAACATTTCTTTATTTTTTTTTAAATCAGCCAAACAAATGCATTACATCAAGACTCCAACTGACAGTTGGTTGCCTGTGAAATACATAAATGTATTGGACAAAAGTAAATCTTGAGCTGCATTAGACCAACGACAACTGATGGTTGTTTTTGAATGGTGTAAAACACCTTAAAGTTAAGGATGTGGACCAGGGCCACATCATGGAATGGAGGAATTGTGAGGGAAAAGCTGTAATTCGGAGAATAAACTCTGAAATTAGTGAGAAATTTGTAAATATAGGATTCTGAGAACAAGTGTAATAATGAGAAATCTTTAGAGATTGAAGTTGGAATTGTTATATCTGATAATTCTTAATGTTTTCCCAGAATTGAGATTTAAAGATGAATCTCAGAAGTAAAAATGTTTATCAAGGCCCAAGTCCGCTTCCATAGTTGCAGTTTATCAATTCATGTTTTGTTACTGTAAGACATCAAATCACCCAACAGTGAAAATACTCTACAAGTCTTTTGTCTCCATGTGGATAAACTAAACCAAAGGAACACTTTGTGAAGGAAACAAATCATCCAGGTATCAATCTATCTCTGTATGGGCCGCGGGTTTGATTCCCTGCTGTACTCGCTCCCAGAGCCTTCCTGATTTCCAGTGGAAATGCAATAAAAATACAAAAAAGGAAGACAAACTAAACACTTTTCTCTTTTTCCCTCCTTTTGTTTAGTTCATTTGTTTTGCTGGGACCAACCAACCACCACACCTGCTTGTCAGAAGACTTCCAATGGGATCGTCCTGTTCCACCACTAGCTTTATTTTCTCCTTCTTTCCAGTGGAAAATGGGGCCCCGCAGAGTGACACTGTTTTAAGCGCTACAAGTAAAAAATACTTTCTTAAAAAAAGGCGCTATACTTCAAATGAGTTATAAATACTCTTCTAACAACTGTGAGCACCCAGTGCTTTGTTGATGGACTGAAAATTCACCTTTGACCTAACAGTCACAGCTGTGTCCCAAAAGTCATCAGCAACATCGGCTAGCAGGCAGTCAACTCAAAGCAGAATGATGGTTGGTTGAAGTATTGTATAGAGTAAACAAAGGTAGACCGTGAAAATGTACCAGCATTCGGCCGATAGTCACTTCCCTGCCTGCTGGGAAAAGCCTCACCTAATTTCAAATGACTTTCAATCCCGAGTGCCCCTGTCAGGAACCAGAACTTCCACAGACAGTCTGACTTCCCTACCTCCAACACTCAGCAGAGATTACAAAAACCCATGTAAGACATCTGCTATGAACACTGGGGCTCAGCCAGGTACAGGCTAATGGATGTAAAACACTAACATCTGCTAAAGGAAACAATATGTGTGGGTTTGGGGGGGAATTGTCACTTATTCTGGTATCTGAAGTCCCTCAGCACATGGTTGAGAGGTTGGATCTGAATCACTGGAGACAGGTTGACCTGTAGGATGTTCTGCGCTTTTCTGCGGGCCTCAGCCACAGAGCGAGAGTCATCCACCTTGATCACTTTCCATCTAAGACTGTTTTTGTCCTTCCAGCCGTTTCTCTGCCGGGTCGGGTTGTTCAGTTCCTTGGGGCCCCGACCATCTCGGTGGAGGCCGTTGCTCCTCCAGCCATTGCTGGTCAGCTCTGTGTGAGTCTCTGGGAATGCCCGTCCATTTGCGTACAAGACTGGTGCAGAATCTCCGATGAGGGCGCCGTCCAATCGGATGGGACAGGACAGGCTCTTCTGGCTGAACAAGGCCACAGCTTTGGTGGGCGCCACACCACCGTTCTGAGAAGGCTGCAAAGGTATTCCTGAAAGCGTTGGAGGGTGCTGTTGCTGTGAAAAGGCAACAGAGGGTGCCTCAGAGGATGAGTCCCAGGAAGTGTGGATCTGGAGTCTGGCAGTATGGCAGCCAGATAGGCCCTCAATGTTGGTCAGTCTGAGGCACGGCCGCAACTGCAGCGCCTGTGACATCTCTACAGTCCGACTGGGTGTCCTGCTGCAGATGATGGCACGATGGTCCACCAGCAGCTCTGGAGGGCGAACCCCTTGAATCTTGGGCTTACTCTTCTCAGAGGTGTTCCAGGACGGGTGCACGTCTCTCTTCTTGGCCATTTGCTTCCTTCCCCTCCTCTTGGCGGTGGGTCTGACGTTCCTGTTGGGAGGCTTCAGCATGTCTTCAGTCATGGGTTGGTTTGTGCTGGAGCGGTAGCCGTACACGTCCTTGCTGCGCAGCACGGTGGGCTTGTGGCCCTCCTCGCCCAGCTCCTGCAGGAAGGTGACCAGCTCCTCACTGCTCGAGAGGTCACGGGACATCGGGCTGAGGATCTTCAGAGCATCCAGGAGGATGTTGTGCCCTGCTGACGAGATCCGGGACCAGGAGTGAACCGCCCTCCGCTCTTCATTGGCAAATGCCAATGGCCGACCAACCACGGGACCTCGTGCTGCGTCAGTCATGTTTCTAGTCCTGCCGGGGAAATGCAGAGAGTTTTCAGTTAAACGGAATCACAAAAAAGAAGAACAAGAACTCTTTTGTTATTTTGCAACCTTATGTTGTTATATATCATTTTTGGTTCCCATTCTACCAAAAGAGGAGGAATTTACCTTCCATTAACTCAAAATGTATGTTTGTTGGGATATTGTGGACCTTCCACCTTGCACTCTTGTACAGCTTGTATGTCACATAGGCAGTGCAAAAAAATCTGAAATTGATTCTAAATATGAGCTATGTAGCTGTTAATGGTCTATCTGTAAAAAATATGGACAAGAAATTGGGGGCTTTCAGTAATTAGATAGTGACAACAGAGACATGACAGGAAATGAGGGAGAGACAGAGATGGATGCCTTAACTCCTAGACCACCAGGGCCTCCCAGGATCATTTAAAAAAAATAAATTCTAAGCACATAAAGGGCAGAAACATGGTCCACGAAAGTACGCGAACGCAGGCACTTTGAGCTACGCAAGATCGATTTCACAATTTTTGTGTCATCTGAAAATCGCAATGCAAGCGCAAGCTGCAGTTGGAGCACTGCAGTTGGAGCGCTGCCGCTCAGCACACTATAACATGAAGCAACAAGAGAAATCCGGCCCTTTCCGTTTGGGTTCACTTCCGCTCAAAATAACGGCGGCTGACCAGTTTTTTACGAAGATCTAGCTGAACATGTCTGCTGCTCCACTGATTAATACAGTCAGCAGACAGTGCGGCGGAAGATTACAGTAATGCCTGTAGTAATATCCTGCATATTCCTGAATTCTGGTACATTTAATGAACCTAAAAATGAGGTCATTGTCTATCGGCGGTAGACAATAGGTAGAGGACAAACCCACATATATATAGCCTATGTATGAAAAATTTTACAGCCCAGCAGTATTAATATCTCCTCCTTTTATGTTGTTGTTCTGCAATTGTAGGACTAGATGTAGGATGTGACGGTTGGTCATTGTGGTATTTGTCCTGTAACTCCTCTGCTGTGAAGAGACGGCTAGATGCGTCACAGCAAGCGCTACGTTTTACCCAAAGTGAAACATTTGTAAACTCTCTGTGACCAGAAAAAAAGCCAAACGTGCAGCTGTCAGCTCAGAATAGACACTCAGTGCCTCGTCACGCTGCTGCTGATTGTAACAGCAGCACATGACGACACATGTAAATAGCCCTAGTGAGTATTTGTACTTATGTGCTGGTGTGTCTGCAATTATACTTATGATGGACATTAAAGATGCTGCTGTCACTGGAAGTGAGTTCCATTGATGTGCATTTTAAATTTTACGGCAGTAAGACGAGAGTTGAGGCAAACTGTGTTAATTGGCAACAATAAACAATTACAAGTCCAGATGTTGTTTGCATCTGTTAATATCCAAACAATGTATGGTTTGACTCTCACTTTTCCTGAACATTTCTCTACCATCATCATTACTGCTGGTTCTGGGTGCTGTAACCTTCTGACCCCCTGACCTCCCTACTACTCATTAAATGTGGTCCAGAAACTAAAGCACGTTCAGCAGTTGAGTTCACTGCAAGATATTATTGATAAGAGTCACCTGAATATAAAATATTAACATGAACGTGTACTGCTGCAGCTGTGAACACACAGGCTGGGGATTTTTAATTGCTAGATTAATGCTCGGGGGAGAAGCTAGTTTACTGTCAGCAGCAGTGTAATCAGACACCTCACACAGACCAGCAGACGGTAACACAGTGAATATAAAGAAACAGTAAAGCTCCACATGTGCTGAGAGAGTGACCTCAGCTGGCTTGTTACCACTGCGACCGTCTCCCAGTTCAACACCAGTTGTACACCTTTATACCCTTCATCTAAACAAGCCGTGTTGGCTACCATGGCAACCAGGACCTTTGGGACACGAGAACAACGCCCTGGGATCCTCTTCCAACAGAAGACAACAAGAAAGACATGACATGGTAGTTTGACGAGTCTCGAAGAAGGGAAACTGCTGAATATTACATCATTTTTATCTGCAGCACCAGAAAAGGACGAAGGACCTCGCGATCAGGGATGGGACTCGCTTCTTTTTTTTTTGCTTTGTAAAATATCTTACTCGATGTGCTACTATGACAAGTGGCTCATGCCAGCTACCAAGCGAATGCGTATGATAACGTTGCAACAACGTTCAACACGCTCATAAAATTTCGCATTGAATTCAAAGTCCTCCTGGTAACATTCAAGGCCATCCACAACCTCGCCCCTCCATATCTGCCTGACCTCCTCCATGTTCCCACTCCCTCTCGCTCCCTCAGATCTTCCTCCTCTATTCACCTGTCTGTCCCCGCTGCCCGTCTCACCACCACCATGGGGAGCAGAGCATTCAGCCGCTCTGCTCGCCGGCTCTGGAACTCATTACCACCTGAACTCAGAAATATCGATTCATTCCCCCTTTTCAAATCCAGACTCAAAACCC
>JAOVVB010200754.1:0-10887 GCA_028570985.1 Heterobranchus longifilis
AATAATAATAATAATAATAATAATAATAATAATAATAATAATAATAATAATAATAATAATAATAATAATAATAAAAATGTAAAAAAAATATATATAATGAAAAAATAAATAAATTCCATTAAATAACTATTACAATATTATTGTTTTTTATGCAAGAAGAAGAAGAAGAAGAAGAAGAAGAAGAAAAATTGTTATATAGCCTAATATAAAATGTACATTACAATTAACAATTTCTTACATACAGATCCAATTATTTTCTCTCTTTTTTTTGGTCTTAGGTACTCGGAAAGTGCTTTAAAAAAAGTGTCTGAATTTTACTCTTTAAAAGCCGTACAAACCCTGTTATTAGTGTGTTGCTTTGTTTATGCACTCAATATCAATATCCTTCAATATCCTTTATTTAAGCAGGTAAAAAAAACTCATTGAGATTAAAATCTCTTTTCCAAGAGTGACCTGGCCAAGAGGGCAGCACAATGTTTCAACAAGCACAAAACAATAAAAAAGCAAATACAAATCTCACACACACATGCACTGCTGTCATCTTTTTTCTTTCTTTTGAATGTTTATGTTCATTGTTTGAAAATATATCTTTTTTTAAATTAGAAAACTCGTAATAAAACAGATAAAATAAAGATACTAAAGATAGAATGTACTGTATGAGCCCATTAACTATATATCTATGACAATATACTGTATATTTCAACAATAAATCATAATATCTGTTATATATTAACCTTGTGCAGATTGTGTATTTACATTTCACCAGCAGTCAGTTATGTATGTATGTGTGTATTTTCAACATTACAATATTAATATATTAACTTACAATACTTTTTCCACACAACTCTTACAGGTTAAACCTCACTTGTCTTGTCCTGATAGTAAAAGTGTGACCTACAACATGTTCACAAAACACTGAATTAATGTTTTATTGTTGTAAACTTTACCATAAATTACTGTCCCAACAATGTCAACAACAAGCAATCCGACCACTGTTAAAATATAGCTTTATTAGTTTTATTATAACATAGTCGCAGCACTTTTGCAGACAATGTTAATCATGGAAAGAAGAGACGCTCACCTCTCTCACACTCTCTGTAAACAGACACACAAATAATCAATGAACCAACACTTTTGACATGAACTAAAAACTGATATCACTTCTGGATTACGTCTACCATCTCCAGACGGGGTAGCCATGCCAGGGACAAAAACAGATATGTTAAAGTGTACGACGGGAGAACATCAATCACTACATCATGGGAGGAGAAACAAGGAAAGGTACATGTTGCTGTTAAAGAATTAAAACCACAAGGAGATAAAATAAATGTCCTGTATTTCCTCTCCATTGTCTTGATTTTCAGGCGGAGCATCAGATAATAACTGGAAATTAACAACACTGACTAATGTATTATCTCAGGTAATAACTGCAGAACACTTTTCCCCTCCAGAAAGCCAAGACTCAGTATACAGCGATATTACAGGTTGCTTTATAAAGCCTTATTGCAGCGCGGTTAGTTTGAATGTGAATGCAGCATACAGACATTAATCCGTAAACAGTCAATGACTTCTGATGCTGGAGGATCTTTGCATATGTAAGTACAGAGCGATCATCTTGTGTTTGAAAAGCAGCAAAGAGACAAAAGTACCAAGACAGAAAAAACTGCAGAGAGCCACAGGAGAGACTTGATATGTAGCAGCTAAAAGCTCAGTAATGATAACACATGAGACAGAGTGTGCTTTTTTTTTCTCTCACTAAACTTGTTCATCTCGTTTTTCTTGAATTATAATGACTGGAGGGGTGAATGAAGGAGGAGGAGGAAGTCAGTTTTTAAGAGTAGTATACTCTATATTAAGAAAATAATGCTTGCAGTAACACACAGTAGTTTGGTCCCACCACAAGGGAAGCACATAAAGTATTCTCACAACACTTCAAATAATGGCACCTTTATCTGTAACATGACTTCAAATCTGTTTTCATTCAAAATCTTTGATCTAAAATCAATTTGGCTAAAGATATTTTGGTTAGAATAAAGTTTAGTCGTGGTTGCATTTAATTAAAAATACTATGAGTACATACAGTCAGTTTCATGTATGATTTTTAAGGTAATTATTGCTAAGAATTCACTGTGAAACAGCTCCAATGCTTGGCCTATATTTTGTCTATTTTTAATCTCCAAGTATGACTAACCCTCACAGGTTTTTGTGCATTTGTCACATTTTGAAGAACGCAAGAGAAAAAAAAATCCTCCCACTCATTTTTCCAAATAAAATTAATTTGAGAAGGGAGAAGCTGTGAAAAACAGGAGAATCTTTCTGAAATCAACATCACATGCATGCTGCAGCTCTGGACTACAAGTCCAAGGAAACATTGGCAAAACTGATTAGCTTCTCAGCACAGGCTGGCACAGAATACAAGGCGTCCCATCAAATGTCACTTCTTTCACTTCTTCTTCTTCTTTCAAGCTTTATTGTACCTCCCAGCAGCAGACGGGAGCAGACTAAAGTGTGATACTGATATGGTTAGTCCTGGTTCTCACAGATCTGTGGGAACTCCTTGTAGATCTGCTGTACAATTAGCTTATCCATCTGTTTTGCTGTAGCGCTCCCTTCGTCCTCTCGTGGATCTTCCTCGTCCCTGAGAATCCTCTGCAGCACTCCCTGCAGGTCAGACAGCCGGTGCCGGTGCTCCAGGTAGTCCGTGGAGCGTATTATGGAGTGCATGAGGGAGAGATACTCCATCCTCAGCTTCACAGGGAGAGACAAGAGAGGAGATTATAATCAGACATGGTCACAAGCTGTTGATCACAAGACACTTCTTCGCTTTATTGCTGAGTTAGATGAGAAGATCGCTCATATCTGTCCATTAAATACGAAGCATTAAAAAACTGCTACTGGCCTAGAAACAGTGCTGCAAATAACTGCTGTAAAATCTAGGGATGCAGCGATACGACTGTTTCAGTCCTGATACGATACCTGGGCTTTGGGTATCATCTGATACTGAGTACCGATCGGATACCAGTGTTTATACCATGTATAAACAATATTTTGCAGAGGCATAATAGCTGCATCTGAGGCTTAGCACCGCCCAAAACAATTGTGATTGGTTTAAAGAAATGCAAACAAGCCAGAGAGTTTTTTTTCCCTAATACCAGAGTGAAAACGCACTGGAGATTATGTGTAAGGCAACATCAGGCTTAACTTAAACACTGCTTTCCAAACTTTATAAAACAAAATATAACAAATGAATAAATATATATACATTTACTAAATTGGTATTTATCATTAAAATAATAAATCATGCACAAGCAACTTGGTTAAAAATCTTCTAAATTAACAGGAATTATAATTCAAGTGTAAACCTTTTTAATGTAGCAACAAATTGGTCAAAACCTAAACAGGAATTAAAAAAAAAAAAAAAAAATCTGGATTTTACACTTTGTTTTTGTATGGATTAAACAAACACGATATAACATGTTAATTAGTGATAGGTTGGATGATTTTCTTATCTTTAGACAGAGCCAGTCTATCTCGCTGTTTGCTCTTCTTCATGCTCAGCTAAGCTCAGTGGCATCAATCTTCTCATCTAATTCTAAGCAAGAAAGCGAAAGAGTGTTTCCCAAAATGTGAAATTATTCCTTAAAAGCCTGAGAACAATCAGGGGCTGTGCGGTGTGTTCGGGTCTCACCTTGTCTCCAGGCGAAAGGTCAGATATTTGTCGAACGGCGATGTCAATCATCACCATCATGTCAGTGCGGTAGAAGATGTCGGCGGTCTCTCGGCTGGCGAAAACATCCTGCAGAAACTTGAGCACAGAGTGCGGTGCAGGCGGGGTGTGTTTGAACATACACACGGGGTCGTCTGGAGGGGAGGCGGCAAAGAGTGAGTGATGATGTCAGTAGGCAGAAAGCATAGCTGCAAAATGAGAGATATGACAAATGGTATTTTACCGCCTCTGTTCAGAAGCAGCAGCACTTTCTCCGACAGGATCTTGACATTTTTCTTCTTCAGCTCCTGCATGATCACATTGTTGCCGGGTTCTGGGTGACACAGAGAAGACACAAAAAAGTATTTATAGTGAAACAATAAAAGTTATTTTGTAGGTCAGCTGAGCCAGGAAACAAAAAAAATAACAGCGCAGAGCTCTGTTGTGCATTACTGCTCCTATAGACCTTTTTAGGCAGACATTTTTATTTATAGTAGCAGGAAAAGCACAAGTGTTACTCTTAACATTAATGATGGCTGTTCTGCATTTAAGTCTCGCTGTAAGCCACGTCAGTGAGACAGCGTGCAAAACATCAGAACGACAGCGTGCACAATATCAGAACCCTGGAATTGGTAAACATAGATGGAATGTAGCCATCATTAAAGCAACATTGTGCATCTATTTTACCTTAAAAAACTACTTTCAAGTCATTTTGATGCCACTCTGACTTGAAACCCAAATGCCTGTTCTCGTACTATGAAAACTTAAAAAAAAAGTTAGCGACTCGCTAGTTTTTGATCAGAAATGTAATCATAACAAATGCACGACAGTGGTGTAAAAGTGAATTGCACTCTGAAAGTGTAGGGGCGCCAAATTGCAAAAAATACAAATTCTTGCATCATGTTTGTTTAAAGCCCCGACGGTCGAAACCTGTTGGCTCTTTTCATGATTTAGCCACTATAATAAAGGATTTTTAGTATTTAGAGTAAACAGAGCATCTCCTCTTGTATCATGTTGCTTTAGTGTTATTATTTATTCTTGTGCTGTGCGTTTCCTGCTATAAGAAGTCAACATGTCTGCAGTGAAGGGGCTGCAGTGCGGCGGCTCTCACCTGTGTGGTGCAGGTTGAAGGCCAGCAGGAGGTTCAGGAAAATGTCCGGCAGCTGCTCTGTGGGATCAGAGGACAGTCCGTCCTCCACCACGCTCAGCAGGAACTCAACAAATTCAGCATTCAAGTGTTCTGAAAGCAGGGAGGGTCAGCTGTCTTTATTAAACAACACATCATCCCTTTAATACGCATTTCAATGCATGCGTGTCAAACTTCTAGATCAGAAAAACCTTTTAGAATCTGTCGGACAAAGTGAAAAATTAAAAAACGCAAAGTTGTTTTTCACTGTTTTGGAAGAATCAGCATTGTGCATCAGTGATGCTCTGTTTTTGTGTGCAGAATTACAATATTCACAGGTTATGTGCCTCTGGAAATATAACACAGCAGCCTTATATAAATCATACCGTAGTGATGATATGGCACCTGTTCGCCCATTGAGAAGATCATAGTGAGTACCAAAGCTGTGTAACACATCTTCTGGTGCTCTGAGGAAAGAAAAACACAACAAGACAGAGTTAACTGTGGTCAATATGAAGCTTGAGGAGTACAACAGATGAACAGTGAAAATATTCTCACCTTGTGTGTCGGTCTGAAGGTCCCGGGCCAGCTCCATCGGGAGGATGGAGTTGAGGAGGGTGGAGATGAGAGAAGCATCCAGGCTGCACATCGCCCCGAACACTTTGAGCAGCAGCAGGCGCAAAGACACACGAAGCTCCTGCACGGTCACATGATGGCAACAATGAGCTGTACACTGAGCATCTACTCACTGACACTAATTATACAACCCTCATTCAGATCACTAAATCTAGTTCACTCTTAGTACAGAAAGATGTTAATTTATGGCAACGTATTAGGGCCATGGTAGGTAAAAAAAAATTTTAAATTACGGAAAAATAATTACTTTAATCTCAGAGAATTTCTGACTTTTTTCTTTTTTTTTATATGACTTATAATGTCAGAGAATATTCCATTTTTTCAGAGATTTTTCTTGCAAATTTACCACTTAAATCTCAGAGAATTGTTTTTTTTTTCTTGTATGTTTATGACTTTAATCTGGGAAATTCTGAGTTTTTTTGTGGAATATTACACTCCTCCCCAGGCTTTGTAATTAAATTTTTTTAAACCTACAATAGCCTGAATATTCCACCATATTAATTAGAATATGTAATCATGAACAAATATGAACAGAATATTCAATATTCAGGACAAAATAAAAAAAATAAATCTGCCATCTTTGAGTCAGACGTATCACAGATATATTCTTAAATAAACTTACCATATAAAGATAAGATGATAATAATGAAGAATCAACTTTTAATAACCATGAGAGGAAACTAGACAACATTATCTTTACAGAACTATTTACCCCTAATCCTGATAAATTCATGTTTTTTCTTGAATACAGATTAGTTTTAAGTTCAGTGTGTCCAAAATAAAACGCCTTGTTATTAGAACGTCTTACCATCTGATAATATGAAACCAGAGACAGCACATTCTCATAGTGGTTGGCCTTGCACATCCTCTTACACACCTCTGGATCTGCATCAGTCTGAAAAAGAAAAACAGCTCGTAGTTGTAACAAGTGGTGATACAATGACATCATAACTATGTAACTTCCTAATCTGTTGGACGGTCGGGGTCCCTGGACACAGCAGAGGAGGATTACGGAGTCCATTAACAACTCATCCCTGAGGTTCGGGACAAACTGCCAACAAAGAATATTTGGCAGCCAGAAGAGTTTACAGATTCGGTCTTTAGCCACACGGTTGGATTTGTAAAGTCGTCTGAGCCGGTCTGATCCCATCAAACATGTCTGGTATTTACAACACGACAGCTGGACGAGTCCTGCGGTCACATCACAGAGTCACCCAGAGAGAAAACGTGTCATTTCATAATGACAAGGATAACGCAGTGACACTTTATAATGTGTGTTCAATTAAGTGTATTAATGTTTTTCCAGCTCTCACTGAAAACTCCCACCTGCATTTAATGCATGTTACAATACTGTGCATAATAAGGAAAGTTTGGATCTTTTGAAGTGGGGTTTTCACAACTTTAACTTGTAGTCAAACAGCCTTTTACGAAAAAAGAGAGACAAAAATAATAAAAAGCAGCCCTTTTTGATGGGGAACTAAAGCCGTTATATCTCTCTCTTCAAAGCCACCAGACTCCTTTGACAAAAAAGTAATTTTACCTCGCAGAACACGGGAGTTGCTGATCTACCGCTGCCTCGATCGGTTCGTTTGTTTGTGTTATTGTGTGACTTCTGTGTTTTAAAAGGGTTAGGAGCTAACAAAACTAACAAAACAACGATTGAGCAGTGGTAGACCAGAGTTCTGCAAGGTAAAATTACTGTTTTTGTCAAAGGAGTCTGACAGTTTTGACGAGAGCGATATAACAGCTTCAATTCCCCGTCATAAAGGGCTGTCTGACATCAAGGGAAAGTGGTGAATATATTCTAAATATAGTGCACACTTAAACTAATGTTGATTTTTTAGGTGTTTTTAGGTTGCTAAAATATGTTTTGCTGTGTGGCCCCGCCCACTGCAGTACATTCTGTGCCTGTCCTCCTGTCTGCGTCTCCAAACTGGAGGCGTGCCGACCGCCATCCACTGCAGGTAATACACTGATTTTGGATAAGTCCCTCATACAACCTCAGTTAAAAAGATCCAAACTCTCCCTTTAATGCATAACGACTCATGTTGGATCACAAGAGTTCTTGTTGATGTTATTCCTGTTTTCTAAAGTCTGTTTCATGTTCTTATGTTACTTAGTTACTTGTGTTATCCAGCTTGTTTGATATTTAATTCTGTTACTTTTGCACTTTGCAACCTTTGTGCTCTATGAATAAATCTTCAGTTATTTATGACTGACTGACTGACAGACATACAGTATGTGTGAAATATTTTCATGTGTGACGCAGTCAGTGGGGACTGTTATAAGTGCTGTTATAAGCATGAATGGTTACAGGAGGTCACCATCGTACCAGAATCTTCAGCAGCTCCTCGAGGTAGCAGGCGATGAGAGCGTGGTCTTCATGAAGCGCCCAGCTGCGCTGCTGAGAGTCGTCCCGGTGACGGGCGAGGTCGCTGAAGATCACCTCCAGCCTCTGCTCGTCGTGACACACCTGACCCTGCGGCAGTGCTGCGCTAAAATCCTGCAGAGACATAAAACTTCATGACACACCTCTCTGCTACAACTTGAAATACCAGAACAGAGGAACACTGAACTCTCTGACAGAGAACAGTAACTGCTGTCTGGTGATCATTTTCATCAGTTTGTTACTATGAACGACACTCTTTCACGTCATAAACAGTAATTTCATCCATTGACAGTATGAAAATATTGATTCGTCCTGCTTTAAAGGATAATACCGGTGTTTTTTGTTTTTTTAAAGTTTGTGTGAATCATAGCGGATGCTTCTCTGCACTACATCAGGGAGTCTTCTACATGCAGGCCTGGATGGATTATGAGACAGTGGGCCCTCAGCACAGACAGCCCCCAACCATGTTTACATAGGAAAACACACCCAAACAGTCTACTTTTGGTCATTTTGCTTCTCTTTGTGGTAATTGTGTGGTTGTTTTATTTTTTAGCTTGATGCCTGTATTTCATGTCTGTTTTGCCTTGTATTTTACTTGCTATTTTAGCCTTTTATTGTGAAACACTTTGTGACATCTGCTGTTGAAAGGTGCTATATAAATAAATGTATTATTTTTCGTTGTTTTGCGTGTCTTTGCAGTAACTTTGAGTCTCTTTGTGGCTTTTTTGCGTCTTCTTGTAGTCGTTTTACTTTTCTTTGTGGTCGTTTTGAATCTTTGTAGTCTTGTGTGTATCTTTGTGGTCATCAAGTGTCTCTTTGTGATCGTTTTGTGTTTTTTTCAGCAACATTTTGTGGACTCCTGACCCCTTGGGCCTGTGGGCCTGTGCCTGTTAGGCCCGTTCAGTAATCCATCCATGCATGCAGGCAGCATAGTCGGAGATATCAACGCTTCAGAAGAGGCTATTCTCTCTAATTCATTGTTAAAATAATTAGAAAACATGTACAGGCTTGAGGGCTCGAGCCCTCAATTTGGTTTTGTTTCAAACTCTTTGTATTATCAGTGTTTTGTTAAGCCCTATCTAAAAGCACACTGAAGAGGCCGCTAATAGACCACAGAGGTAATTCAGGCTTCATAATTGGATGAACGGGGGTCTGAGTGTGCGCACGTGTCACCATGTCAATACGAGATGCAGCCAAAAGCTTTGAGCGTTTGCTGTTTGAGGTTACAGGACACATTATCTACTATTAACCACCTTACACCCACAGGAAGAAACAGAAATGTCTGCCAAGAAAGACTCAGCAGTTCATTTCAAGCTCGGTCAAGTGTTTAAAAACAGGAAACGCGTGAGTGATACTGTGAGTACTGTCCCCCTGCGTCTCAAAACGTCCCTGAGAAATGTCAGCTAAATGCAGACGGAGCTGTAACTCTAAACGACACCGGTATTCTCCTTTAAGCTGGCGGGGCTCCAGGATGCTGAATCCACATGATGTAATGAAAACAAGTCTGACCTTGCTCTCCACCAGCGAGATGAGAACTTGCTCTAAATCAGAGGAGGCTTGAGGTAAGGCCGTCTGCAGGTGGCCGACCACCACGCCCACGGCGACGCGCGACAGCTCGTAACTCAAGTCCGTGTTCTTCCGCACCAGCTCGATCAGCTCGGCCCCGATAGTCATGGAAACCGGGGATGTGGGGCTGCCAGGAGGGCTTTCAGCGACAGACGGGGGGGCAACAGGCCATTCACTCTCCGGCTGCTCCTCCACAGCGGGCTGCGAGGGAGGAGGGGTGAGCCGGGGAGGCTGCGGAGCCGGGCTCTTCTTCGCAGGAGCCGGCTGGGCAGGGGAGTCGGAGGGAAGCGGGTCGAGAGGCGGCGCAGAGGGCTTCACGCGGGATGGCACAGGAGGAGGGGGGGTGCTGGAAACACTTGGCAAGCTGACATCAGAGGAGACGGGCGAGTGGGAGGAGCCGGTCTCTAAAGAGGTGGTGCTGATCGTGAGAGAGGGAGCAGGGGACGGAGCAAGAGAGGACCCTCTGGAGGGGACGTCCGGCTCTGCTGAGAGAGAGAGAGCGAGAGAGAGAGAGAGAGAGAGAGAGAGCTCCAGTTACAGAGACGAGAGTGAACAGGAATGACCTGACTAAGAATAGAGCGTGTTTGTGAAGTATACAGCGTAGCATCGGCTGAAAGCAGCAGCAGAAATGCTGCACTGCAATCTGTGAGACTGTCATAAACTTGTAAGTGAATGCCGATTATGAAAATGTGCTGCTCTCTGAGTTCTCACCTGAACGGCGGCTGTTTCGCTGTTTCTCAGGAGGAGGCGGGGTGATCGGAGCCGCACGTCGAGGCTGAGGAGGCACCTGCAGGAGGTGATTATATACAGGGTCATTTGAGGGTGTGTGTGTGTGTGTGTGTGTGTGTGTGTGTGTGAGCATGAACATGACCACATCGCACCACATCACAAACATCCATAAACACCGCCAACAAAGACTTTTTGCCACCTGCTATTTCACCATGCTCATCCTCACCAATAGAAACACTGCAGGGTTCATACAGCTTTTTAAGAATACAATTCAAGCACTTTTCAAAGTACCTAAACCAAAAATGTCCAGACAGTTTAAGCCTTTATTATCACATCTAAATCTTTACTATAAATGCAATCGCAATAAATAAAGTTGAGAGAATGCCTTTAAATCCACAGCAATCAATGTATATTGTCACTTTGTTTATTTTACCAGCTGTTCATGTAAACTTGTTTTGATCCTGATTATTTAGGGTTCGTCTGGTGTCAGAGACTGTGGTTACTTGCAACTAATAATTCATTCCATTATTGATTAATCTGCAGATTATTTTCTCAATTAATCGATTAATTGTTTGGTCTATAAAATGTCAGAAAATAGTAAAAAAAAAAAAAAAAAAAAATGTCCAACGCAGTTTCTCAAAGTCCATCCGTTTTAATCCTAAACACGGACAAAACCTTTTCTGATAAACTGATCAAGTATCCCTGGTTGCAAAGATTGCTGGGATATTAATGTAG
>JAOVVB010200763.1:0-10887 GCA_028570985.1 Heterobranchus longifilis
ACTGCCTTTTGGGAGTCTTTTTATGCCACATACTCGAGTATGAGGTGTTTTGAAGAAGTTGTGTTTCTTGCCAAAAAATCACATGCTATAGTATGACATTTTGGGTGGATTTTTCACTGTATGCGATACTCTGCCAATTTTCATTTTTGGCGATTTTCAACATACTATGCTACGTTTCTGCTGCATTTTTGACAACATAGTATACTACCTTTTTTTCACTTTTTTCGACATACTATATTCACACTATAGTAGGTCATACATTTTCAGTGTGTCATAAAAATGTCATAGTATAGTATGACAGTCACAGTATGTCATAAAAAAAAGTAAAATAGTATGTCATAAAAAGGCATAGCAGTTTGCCATAAAAATATAATTACAAAAATCTAAGTACAGTATGCCTTAAAGTCATAGCATTGTACCTCAAAAAATGCAGACGCCACAGTATAGCAAGTCAATTTGTTGACAATTCATTTTCTGTAATTTCAACTATAGAATTTCAGCTGAAGTCATTAGAATGGAAAAATCTAACGTGTGAATACTGGAGGTCATTTGTCCAAAAGATCCAATTAAATTTGGGATACAAGACCTGATGAAGAAAAGGGAATCAGGGACGCACTTTGAGCTTTTTCACCTCTTCAGATCCATTTCGTCAGTAGTGTTCCTCCGGTCACCACAGGATGGTAGTGTTGACGAATTTAAAACTGTCCTGCAGTTTCCCTGTAGTGCATCTTACCTGTCTTCATACAAAAACATGTTCAAAAACATGTACACAGTTAAAGACAAAAATGTTTAATACAGAGATTTCTTTTTTTTTTTATACAGACAAAACAGTTTAGATTAGAAAATAATTACTTTACAATTAAGACTATCCTCATCTATTTGGTCAACAAATGTCACAAAACACATTAAAACATTTTCATACAACAGATGCATATTAACAAAAGCCTACAATAAACTACCTCCTATGTTTTGTCATAGTATTTGAAAAAAGGGAAAGTCAAGGCAACTATTTTACACAACAGAATTGAGGCACCAAGGGCATTTTTTTTTTATATAGATGTTGGGAGTCTGAAAATTAACTGTACTCAACTTAAAATACAGTATTTCAGAGGTGTTACAAAGCGGCCTCGGTGTAGAAGGGTGCATTTATTTTGCGACCTGGAAAAGCAAAAGTTGCACCTTTGGTCCATTGGAAAAGTTCGAGCAGGGCAAACCCCTGTGACCCCTGTGACCCCTGTAAAAAGGGTGCCATAAGAGATAAAGCCTGGTCCCAATGTCCACCTCACAGACTTTGAAGCTCATCCGTCCTAAGTCGGCTCATGCTCAGGGCTGTAACATTAGATGATGAACTGCGCCTTGCCTGGAAAGCGGACGAGAGCAGGCGGCAGCAGCAGGAGACGGCGACAAAAAGCTGCAGTCAAGTCGGACAGTTTACAGCCGTTTCCAGCAGCCTTAGCCTGCAACTTTACAGGAAGTCACATGAACAATTCTTGCTAGATCCGATAAATTAAAGTGTTATCAGACCCATATTTAGTCTCTCTGACTACTGAACGTCACCATCAGCCACACATGCATTCTGTTAACATACCACACAAATTAAATCCAAATCTCTCCAATTCAACAAAAATGAAACGTTTCTATAAAACGTCATTTTGTTGAGTCCAATCAGCTGTCAGATCAGCTGAGAGCCAGGCGTTTCCCATCATGCCCTGGGTCTTGCGGTCTGTGGAGAGCAGCTGCGGCGCCTGGCTCTAAAAACTGAGGCCGCCTTGATCTTGTGAGGTTATCGTTGCCTACGTGTGCATGACGCCAGATCAAGTTGGGATCAAATCTAACCGCCATGCATTGTGCGCTGATCGCCGGTGATAGATTCTGCACAGGCCTGGCTCATCTCAAACAAGCCTGCTGTGAAATCAGCGAGTGCTTGAGAGCTCTCTTGCAGACTTTTTGAGCCCCAACTTTTCAATACACTTCTGGCACTGCTTGAGGGAATTAACCACAATTCATAGGGTGCTAATGTTAAAGACAGGGATGACAAAGGAATGTCTTAAATTATCTAACAAACAAACAAACTTTGCTGCTATTTTCTTCCAGTTCTGACAATTATTCTGCGAGAAACTACTTTAATTAAACTACATCTGAAATATGAGCGTCACACTTTAGTGGAAACAGAAATGCTTCTGCACCAGCTAACGTGATTTCACCAAGTAGTGTTTTGAGCCGTTATCGCCTCCTGCTGTCACCGTTTCAGGTGTTAAAAAGTCTGTGAGGTTTTTAGAGCACAAGGCCGGACATTGTGACTGGACCACAGGGAGCATCTATGAGGAGGCTCTCTTCTCCTCGTACGGAGACTCATAGGCCTCCATGGGTGGGCAGGTGCACACGAGGTGCTGGTCACCGTAGATGTCGTCGATCCTGGAGATGCTCGGCCAGAATTTGCTCTCTGGCCTAATGAAGGGCTGGAAAGTGAGAAAGACGGGATAAATGTATTTAATGGGGCTTATTGCGCGATGTAGAGGTTACAAAGTGATGTAGTATAAAGGCATTTAAAAGAGGGTTAAATTAAATTAATTAAAAAAAAACTTCTGGATCTGATGTTAAGGGGTCTTGTTTCCCCATATGGCAAGAAAAACAGTTTTGGATTTATGTAGGGCTGCAACTGACAAATCATTTTCATTATTGATTAATCTGCCGTTGTTTGAAAATTGTGAAAAAATCTCTATCACAGTTTCCCTGAGCTCGAAATGGTGCATTCAAATTCTTGTTTTGTTTGATCAACAGTCTGGAAACTAAATAGACTAAACTAGATATTCAATTTGAAATTAAATAAAACATAGAAAAGCAGAGGAGCTGGAAGTAGCCATTTCTGCTTGGAAAGTAAATCAAAACTATTAATAAATTATCAAAATAGTTGCTAATTAATTTTCTGTCAATCGACCTATCGATTATGTCAGTTTTATGTGCACTGGTTTTGAGAGAGCTAAAAAGATTCAATAAGTCTATCAACAGAAAATTAATCTGCTATTATAATTAATTGTTCAAGTAACTTTTCCAAGCAAAAATATCAAACATCCCTTGTTCCAACTCCTCAGATGTGAGACTTTGTTGCTCTTCCTCGTCATGTATGACAGCAAAGTGAATTCATTTGGTTTTTAGACTGTTGGTCGGACAAAACGATACAGGATTTTCTTCATGCAGATACTGATCCAAGAAAATCCCAGAATGATTTATCGGCCAACAGTAATTTTACATAAACATAACAAGCAATTGTGGTACAGTATATAGATGAAATGTATAGTACAGGTTGCCTAACAGCATCAGCCAAAAGGGACTGCAGATGAAAACTGGCCTTAGCTAACTCGGGTACATTTACATTTGTTGGAAGATTGATTAATGTACACTGTCCCTTTTAATAATACATACACTGCTGCAGCTACAGAGGCTGTTGTACGTCAACTGAATAAAACAACTCAGATTCTACTCGACAGCAGTCACTGTTGGTATTTCTTCTTCCAAAAAAAAAAAAATCCTTTTGCTGTTCTCTGCACAGATGGTGGTTAAAATAAAAACAGATTCTTACTTTTGACCACTAGAGGGCGATACAGACAATTAATTTCTTATCTTCAGCACTACAGAAAAGTTGTGGCAGGGAGTGTAATGAAGGCAGAGGGATGAGGACACTCACCAAAGGGAAAGCAGCGTGCTCCCTGGAGTAGGGTCTGTCCCAGTTGGAGGATGAGATGCAGGCCAGCGAGTGAGGAGCCATCTGCAAACACGCATGCGGAGCTTTACACACGCTGCTGTCGGGCTGGGCGATATGGCCAAAATCTTCTTTCACGATTTAGGTCATTTCATATGTCAATAACGATATATATCACGATATGGCATGTTTTCTGCCTATTTTTGTTTACTCCATGTTAGCAAAACAGTGTCTCAGTGGTTTACTCCAGTGTTAAGTTTGGCAGCTATTTTAAATGTAGTTTTAGTCTTTAGATGCTCATTAGTTTTAGTGACATTTTAGTCATTTTATCCTTCATAGATTTAGTCGACGTTAACGCAAAACGTTTTAGTCGAAGAAAAGTTATTACTTTTAGTCGAAATGTTTTGTCTCTTTAAATTAATTCAATTAGGCGAATATAGGTATCGCAAGTTGTTGGTTTTTCTGCGTTATCTTAAGTTAAAATCATTCAAAGTGGCCTTTATAAAACATCATACAAATGATTAATTATCAATCTTTGTATTCATCTATGAAGATTCAAAGCCAGATGTAAATCAGTCAGGTTTGTCATCAATAATTTGCATTTGTTTTGATGTTGACAGTGCAGCTTCATTAAATGAAAATATTAATTTTTTTTAATTTGTAAAAAGTAGCATTTGGGAGGGGGGGCGTCCGGGTAGAGCAGTGGTAGATTCCCTGCCTACCAACGCGAGAGTCGCAGGTTGGAGCCCCCGCGTTTCCTCCGGCTCGGTCGGGCGTCTGTACAGGCACAATCGTCCGCTGCACTAGTGCCTCGTCTGGTCGGCCAGGAATTTATATGCATATGGAATATGATGCCCAAACAAGATTGTGCAAAAGGCCCCCCCAAAAAGTTAGATACAGCCCTGCTAGTTGGTGCGGAGCTGCAGGAGGACATGTCTCCTCTGCAGCGCCTGTCACGGAGATATGCAGCATGTCAACAAGAATGTGATGGAGAGCTCATTTCAGACACGTTATGTCACATTGGGAGGAAGAGGATTGAGCTGTTGTGTTTTCAGTCCTCATAACTTTATCGTCACATCACTCACTGCAAACGCCGCCTGCTGACTCGTTAACGAGCAATAACTGTAATTAACATCAAAACAGTGTAACGTTATCTCACAGTAACTGGTAGGCAAAATATTGACTTTAATAAAGCTGCGGGTCAGAGGCTGCCTCCGCGCTGTGTTTTCCTGCTGTTTCTTGATGTAACATTAAAATATTTTAGTATCCACCACGGGACGCCTTTTTCATTGTAGCCTACATGGGATTCATAATAACGAATGTCCGACAGTCCACCAATAACATCATCTCGTCAACGAAAACAAATATATTTCGTCATAGTTTTTATTATCGGAGATCTATTTTTAGCTCGTCATCGTCTGGTCTTCGTCATGAAAAAAATAGTACATTTTTCGTCAGTTTTCATTAACCAAATTAACACTGGTTTAATGTAAAAGGATCAGAACGCGTAATGCAGTTCGGCTGCTGGTTGTTCGACGTCGTGGTAGAAACGATATAGAAAAATATATATACAATAGACATTTTAAATTGTTTTGACGATAAATATCGTCATATTGCCAAGCCCTACGCTGCTGTAAAGCGTCTTTTCACTTCATACAAATCCAGCCAGTAGCGTACCTTGAGCGGGTTGATGCGGGAGTCCATCCTTCCCTCCTCGATGTCTGCGATCTCCTGACGGATACCAAGCAGGGCGTCGCAGAACCGGTCCATCTCAGCCTTGTCCTCGGACTCCGTGGGCTCGATCATGAGGGTACCGGTCACCGGCCACGACATGGTGGGTGCATGGAAACCTGGACGCCAGCACAAAAAAAAAAAAGAATTTGGGGATTTTTTAAAAAACTTTTTTTTTCTTTTCTTTTTTTTTCTTTTTTTAAGAAAACATATGATCCTGTATATTCAATATCTAGAAAAATAGTTGCACTGAACACTGTAGCAGAAACACCATAATTTGTATCAGAATTCAGGAGGAATGTCTATAGTTCAGTCTACCATAATCTTGCAGCCTCTTGGCCACGTCGACAGCCTCGATGTTCGCCGTCTTCTTGAATGGCCTCACATCCAGAATGAATTCATGGGCTACAAAACCTGTTTTAAAATCAAGGAAAATATTTTAAAATTTGACATGTTTTTTTTTTTTCTTAGAAAATTGATTGAATAATAATAATAATAATAATAATAATAATAATAATAATAATAATAATAAATAAATAAAGAAAAAGAAAAAAATTGGTCAGACCTTGGGATATCACCAGCCACCCTGGCCAGGAAACTCTTGTGTTTTTCTAAACCCTAATTGATATTCTTAATACTATGGTATTATTATTATTGGCAGTAGTATTATTACTAGTATTTTCTTTTCTGTCTGTTTTACATTTTGTTATAAACCACTCCCCTAAGGCTCCTGCACGCATAATTTTTTTTTTTACAAATTTTAAAAAAAGAAAATGGATTGAATCAACATGACATTGATAGAAATGAATGCTTTGACGGCCATACCTTTCCTGCCTCTGAAGAGCACCTTATAGTGACCTTCCAGCCTCTTGGCCATGTAGTTGGCGTTGAGGATGGCCACCTCTGTCGAGTGCAGCAGACCTTTGGATCCCATCATCTAAACACAGAACAAAGCAATGAGCACATGAAGAGCTTCATTCAAAATTAAAACTTCCACTGGACATATATTTATAGGCCGTGGTTGTGTAAGGAGGAAATCTCTGAGGCCACACGTCCCCTGAACATTATCACACTAAAACGGTATTATTCAGACAGACAGATCAAGAGAAAATGAACTTTTTTTATGTTAATATGGCTATTAGCCATATCTAATCTTAGCAAAATAAAATATGAATAAATTGTGCAAATATAACTTTCCATCCATCCAGATGATGTTCAGTCCACTTACAAACGAGACCACGCCCACTTTCATATCACTGGCGGTGCCGTATCTTTAGAAATATTGAACATCTTTGGTTTAACTTTCAGATTAACGAGCAGTTGCCTTTGACTCATTCAAATGTATTTTTTCAAAAAAGGGGGGTTTTCCCATTTTTGTTTTTGGGTCCAAGTATTTCTCCATCCTCCTCTGTCAGTGTGCTTTTGCTTCAGATTTTTACTCCTGCAATATCTCGTGTCCTTCATGTTTGTGATACTTGTCAAGATGACAACACAACACAACAAAAACATCACAGTTTTGATCTGTGCTGACCTTGATGTAAGCCCAGGAGATCGGCAGGATGGCGCTGGAGCCCCAGGGGGCGGCGCTGATGGTGCCCAGCGAGCTGCCGGTGTTAGTGGAATACATGGGAACCACCGGGTGGCTCGGCAGGAACGGAGCGAGGTGGGCTTTCCTGATGAGGAGCAGATAAATGTCATGAGAACACAGGGATGCTGGGTGACTGCTTTTACAGAATAAACATGCAGGTGCGTGCATATACTCATTAGATACCGTCAGGACTACAGTACATTTTACAATTTAACCTTTCATCCAGTGAGTCAGGATTTCAGTGTCTATATTCTGACTTACACTCCAATGGGCCCCATGCCAGGTCCTCCTCCACCGTGAGGGATGCAGAAGGTCTTGTGCAGGTTGAGATGAGACACATCAGAACCGTAATCTCCAGGACGACACAGACCCACCTGGAAAACAGCACAAGGAAGAAAAAATATTTATAATCTGCTGGCCAGAGTGGCTGGAAAATTCACAAACCATGGTTAGCATTTAAATTTCTACTATTAACAACACTTGCCAAAATTTTTCAAGGAATTTTCAAGGAATTTTCAGGCCCTATAGCTTCAAATTCACGGACCCAATTGTTTGAGACAGATCAAGGTTACAACTAGTCTCGTGTAGCCAGATTTATCTCCACAGCGCTGCTGGGGGAAAGTCTGGATTGAATGCACTTTCACTCCTGGATAGTGAAAAAAACTCCCTGGACTGTTTGTATTTCTTTAAACCAATCACAATCGTCCTGGGCGGCGCCATAGCCCGGTGCCTCTGCAAAACAGCGTCAGGAGGGAAACCGATTCGGTGTAACAACTACACGAAAATTAAGTAAACATATTCTTTGTAGATCTTTACAATGATTCACTGAAAGAACAGAGCAGGCCTGCCTTATTGCACGATCCAAATCTTCAAAACTTGATTAATCAAGATCAGATTAATCAGATTAATCAACAATGAAAATATTCAGTAGTTGCAGCCCTCATTGATCAATAAAATCCCTGTTACCTCTTTAGCCAGCTCCAAATCCCTGAGCAGCTTTTCAAACTCATTTTCATATTCCTCCTTCAGAGCGGACATGTACGTGTCATGAGTCTCCACCTCCTCTTTGAGCGCCCCCTTCAGGGCGCTGAGCTCCCTCTCCCTGTGGTGCAGCACCTCCTCCTGCTCCTCCTTCACCTGCAGCATCTCCTGAAAGTCCTCACGCAGCTGCGCCATTTCCTGACAGACATCCATCCAAAAACACAGCGTCACTACCTCAAATCCAGCGCAGGAGCTTTACAGCTGCTGCTGCTGCTGACTTGTAAAAGTGTATCTTGTATCATGTGGTTTCATTTACCTCCAGAAGGACTTCTTTCTCCGTATTTATCACCTCGGCCCTCTTGGCTTGGTCCAGCTCATCGTGCATCTCCGAGAGCTGCTGCTGAAGGTCTTTCATCTCCGTCTTAGATCTCTCTCTCTCTGCCTTCATCTGAGTCAGCCTGACAACAGAGAAAAATATGAAGACAGATATATGATATAATTTAGTTCCATAATAAATATCAAAGAAAGAAATCTGCTTATCGGGCTTTAAAGTTTTAGAAAAGTGCTTAATAGAACTAGATAACAAAAAAGGACATCTGCAAACTTAATCCAAATGGTATTTGACCCTGCTTTCGGTCAAATGACCTTCATCAGATCATACGTCACAGTTCACTTGAACAACCTTTAGAGAATTAGCAGAAGCTTAGTTAAAGAAAGGGGGACATAGCATTGAGGTATTCTATTTAGTTCTGGATTTCATGTCATAGTCTGGCCCGATGTCCTTATGCCTTTCGTTTGTTTCTTTTGAAGGACTATTATTTATAAGAGGATTTGGGTTTCAGGTTTTGGGTTTTCCGTTTTGTTGTTTTTCCTTGTTTCATTTATTCATGTTTAGTCTGTTTCCAGTTTTATTTTGAAGGTTCACTCCTCATGTGTCATGTCTTGTTTTACTTCCTGCCTTTGTGTGTTTTCCCACCTGTTTTCCATTAGTTAATTTGTCCCTAATGTATTTAGTCCAGGCCCTCAGGAAGTGCGCCGGGCGTTGAAGCCAATTTGGTGAAACTGTGGTATTCAATTAGCGGGTCTGTCACGTGATGCCATGGGGCCTTTTCCCATAGACTTACATGGCAAAATAGATGTCTATAAATCTGTGGATAGATTTTTTTCTGTCACTTCTAAACTAAAGTCTAGAAGAGCCGCAAGATGAAATCATTTAATCCCCATTCAAGTTAGCCGGAGCGTTAAACCGGAAGTCAGAAAAAAGCTCACTAATTTACATATTATATCTTATACGAAAAAATGCATTTAAAAAATGTGCTGTACTATTTCTTGGCCAGAGCACTGACTTCCAGAAGCCAAGAAACAGCTGCCAAAATTAGGCGTTTCCTCCTGTTTCCAGTACTATGAAATTTAGGGGGTTTATAATTGGACACTTTTCTCTGTGGCTGCCCTCATATAGCTGATAAGATTTGCATATTTTTACAGAGCACAGTTTTCATTGCAAACTTTTTTTAATGACTCAGAGGTCAGATTCTTACTCCTGTTTGGTCGACTGCAGTTCGGCCTCGATCTTTGCCAGTCTGTCGCTGAGTTTGCAGAGCTGCTCCTGACTTTTGGCCAACTCTTCCTGAAGTTTCTTTTTCTCTGTCCTGGCCTTTTCACAAGCCTTGGCTAGAGTCTTTTCATTCTGCGCAACACAACAATATCTTCATCAGTCACAGGAATAGGAAGTGAGTGTTTTAGAGGTGAATAAGCAGGAAGGGACCGCAACTACACCTTAATCTCCGTTTCCAGTTTTTGCTTTAATTCAGACACTTCTTTCTCCAGCGCTGCCTGTTTCTGCTGCAAAAGCTTCACCTCAGCTGCATAATCCTACATGTGTGAAAAAGGAGACGCCCAGCATTAAAACAAGACATTAAATCAGTGATCAACACCGGCAAACATCCCGTGCCAACACACACTTTCTCCTCCTCCTCCACATTTTCAGCAGTTTTCCACTTGACCTTGTTGACCCTTTCGAGCAGCAGGGAGACTTTCTTCTGAGTGGCGGCGTCATCGTCAGTCGTCCTGAGAAACAAGAAAAATATTTCAAATTACATTCAGTCAGCTGCTAAACAAAGACACGGCAGCGCTGGATCTCTCAATCATTTTAAGAAAAACTTGGAACTTTTTCACTCAACCTGCCATAGAAAATAATTGCTCTATTTCTGCACATATTTTTTTTAAAAAGCTACTGAAGGATTGTAAAAACTTTCCATGTGAAGAAGTTATTTTATCAGTGGAAACAAGTACATGCTCTGCATTCCTGACTGCTGCGTGAGCACACACAGCTGGAGCAGAACCCCCTTATCTGACTACACTACATGATCACAACCACAAGCTAATCACCAAAAGGTGACTGTGGGGTCAAAAAAAGAGAGAGTGTTAAAGAAAACTTTTTTTTGAAGTTACGGACAGCTTAGCTTAACATAAAGGCTGGACACAGGGGGTCCACAGCATAAAATATGGACGTAGTAGGTTTCTGAAGAGCCAAACATTAAGCTCAATGTGGGTGGCTCCTGATGCTGCCTAATTCCTGGCTAAAAGTAGTCCAGAACATAGCCCCTTGTAAAACCACAACTTATCATTTCTAGTCTTTGTTTTTTTTAACAGTTGAACAGTTTCTTCCCGACCGCAGCCAGACTCATTAGCAAGACCCGGGACCCTCACTGACATGGTCCCTCTTTCCACTCAGTATCACGACATGTCCGTTGAACATCTGTAAACTTTGCACACCAGAGTTCTCAGCTCATAGCACGATGCATTACATTAATCTTATTTTTTATTTTTTTATTCTACTTTTATCGGTTAATAGCACATTCATATATTGCACATTCCTGTCAATATT
>JAOVVB010200774.1:0-10886 GCA_028570985.1 Heterobranchus longifilis
ATACAGACAGATTTACACACACACACACACACGCCAGAAGTGTAGCAAAAGTCACGTGTAACAGAGAGCCAATTGAGAGGCCTGCTGAGTGTAAACGACGACTTGTCTATATTTCCTGCTCTTAATACACATTTAAAAATCTCAATACACTTGCAAATCTGAATACAGATTTGAAGATTGTTTTACAGACACGCAAATAGTTTTGCTACAATAACACCCCCATAACACTGTTTCAGCAAAATCCTGTAAACTTCTGTCAATGTGTGAAGCAATAAAATACAACATGAAAACACATCATATGACTAAAACCGCACCCTGAGCTTTGAGCGTCTTACTCATAAATGCTGCAAAGGATTGTGGGTCAGAATGGCCAGAAAAAAAACATGCTGGTTAAATGTTGGAGAAAAGAAATACATTTTAAGACTTTTTGAGTTTCCTGCTGAAAACTGGTGAGTCATCTCCAAACCCAGAAGAAGAATTTCCCTCCTAAAGTGTGTGTGTGTGTGTGTGTGTGTGTGAAAGCGCTCCTCTTCCTGGAATGACTCAAAGCTTGATAACTCCTCCTCCTCCTCCTGCTCTCAAACAGCCACCCTGTCCACCCCCCCCTTCAGATCTACAACTCTGAGGATGAGTGAAACCAACATGGCGGCGCCCTGCAGGAGCTGACAGGCTGCAGGAACACATGCTGTTCAGATCAGAGCTCCGACTGGTTTCACTGAGAGGAGAAACTCAGACAGTCTGTCTCTGAGCGGAGAAATGGCGCAGAAAGGAGTTCAGCTGGACAGAGAAACCTTCTCTTGTTCGATCTGTCTGGATCTCCTGAAGGATCCGGTGACTACTTCCTGTGGACACAGCTACTGCATGAAGTGTCTTCAAAGCTCCTGGGATGGAGAGGACGAGAAGGAAATCTACAGCTGCCCTGACTGCAGGCAGAGCTTCACACCGAGGCCTGTGCTGCTGAAAAGCACCAAGTTAGCAGCTTTAGTGGAGGACCTGAAGAAGACCGGACTACAAGCTGCTCCTGCTGATCTCTGCCATGCTGGACCTGAAGACGTGGCCTGTGATGTGTGCACCGGGAGAAAACTGAAAGCACACAAGTCCTGTTTGACGTGTCTGATCTCTTATTGTGAGAAACACCTGCAGCCTCATTATGAATCGCCTGCCTTTGAGAAACACAAGCTGACGGACCCCTGCCAGAAGCTCCAGGAGAACATCTGCTCTCGTCACGACGAGGTGAAGAAGATGTTCTGCCGCACCGATCAGAGCTGTATCTGTTTTCTCTGCTCCGTGGACCAACACAAAGGCCACGACACGGTGTCGGCCGCGACAGAGAGGGCCGAGAGGCAGAGCGAGCTGGAGGGGAGTCTACAGAAGATCCGGCAGAGAATCCAGGACCGAGAGAAAGACCTGAAGCTGCTGCAACAGGAGGCGGAGGCCATCGAGCGCTCCGCTGATAAAGCAGTGGAGGACGGCGAGGAGATCTTCGTCCAGCTGATCCGTCTCGTGAAGCAGCAGGTCCGATCCCGGCAGGAAACAGAAGTGAGTCGGGTCAGAGAGCTTCAGGAGGAGCTGGAGCAGGAGGTCACGGAGCTGAGGAGGAGAGACATGGAGCTGACGCAGCTCTCACACACGGAGGATCACAACCAGTTTCTGCACAGCTGCCCCTCGCCGTCGCCGCTCACGCAGTCTACGCGCAGCATCCGCGTCCGTCCTCGGCGCCGCTTTGAGGACGTGACGGCGGCCGTGTCAGAAGCCCGAGATAAACTACAGGACGCTCTGAGACAGAAACTGACGGGGACTGAGGTGGATGTTTTACTGCCACAACCGGAGCCCGAGACCAGAGCTGGATTCTTCAAACATTCATGTGAAATCACACTGGATCCAAACACAGCACACAGAGAGCTGTTATTATCTGAGGGGGACAGAAAAGCAACAGTAATGAGTGAAAATCAGTCTTATCCTGATCACCCAGACAGATTCACTGTACATCAGCAGGTCCTGAGTAGAGAGAGTCTGACTGGACGTTGTTACTGGGAGGTGGAGAGGAGAGGTGATGGAGTTCATGTAGCAGTCACATACAAGAATATCAGCAGAGCAGGGGGGGGGAGTGAATGTGCATTTGGATGGAATGACAAATCTTGGTCGTTATATTGTGACAAAGACAGTTATAGATTTTGGTACAACAATGTCAAGACTCTCGTCTCCGGTCCTCGGTCCTCCAGAGTCGGAGTGTACCTGGATCATGGTGCAGGTATTCTGTCCTTCTACAGCGTCTCTGAAACCATGACTCTCCTCCACAGAGTCCAGACCACATTCACTCAGCCTCTCTATGCTGGACTTTGGTTTTATGGTTTTTATTATGGAGACTCTGCTGAGTTTCATAAACTGGGGTGCCTAAGTTTGTAGTTTTAAAATGCGGAAATGAGTTAGCATTTTAGCACTTCCTTTTCCCTTGTCTCGAAGTCAGTGTTTTAAAAAATATATATATTTTTGTTTATATGTCTAAAATAAGGTCTGTGGTTAACGCAAGCTTCAGCACGACATGGAGTACCAGTAGCACGAAAATAATACCAGAGAAGGGGCATGCGGTTGACTTTCACCTGTATCCCTGACCCTTTTTTACACATATGATGTTTGTCAATTTCAAAGATAATTTTGCAAGTTAAAGTATCTCCATTAACCACGTTCATATTTTTTCCGAAGTAAGGTCCCATGGTGACCACCAGAAGAGGCGTGACTTCGCCTTTAATACATTACATTAACCTGTAATACTAATTTTGTTGTGACATATGGAAGACTAAAACAGCATTTGTATGTACATTGCAGTGTTGTAAAACAGGCCAGGTGTTAGTAGAGACGATTGTTAGTGTGAAGCTGAGAAACAAAATGGCGAGCGACTCAGAGGAGAGATGACATTGGAGAGGCATCTGCCTCCAGAGGACCGACCTACACTCGAAGGAAAAGGACACTGATTCACACACCTGGATCGTGGTAGGACAAAAACCTTCACTATTTTGCGTATTTGGACTCTTGTAAAGGACTTAACAAAAAGCACTGATAACACACAAGTGTGAAGTTTATTGATCACACTGTATATTGATTCATATAATTTAGGGAACAAAACAACAAAACAATAGAACTAAACTCTTAAACTTATAATATGTAACATTTGCACATTCAAATTTCTAAAAATAACTACACCTTTAGTTGTGTACTTACATTATCCCAAATGTTTCCAACAAAGTTCAAACCAGAGAAATCTGACATTTTAATCAGGACACAGCATGTTTCTTTTGGTGTTTTGGTCGCAGAATGCATGTCAATGGCGTCATCACATCCCTTCTGCGCATGCGTCATGATCCGCAAAAAATTACTTCTTATCCAGTTTTAAGCACTTTTATACAATATACTTTTTAGATCTTGGTCTCTTTAAATTATATCACAGTATAGAAACTGCTCTGACTAAAGTCACCAATGACCGTCTGCTAGCTTTGGACTCTGGTTCCATCACCATCCTTCTTGACCTCAGCGCTGCTTTGGACACCATCAACCACTCCACACTCATCACACGCCTCAACTCCACCATTGGTATTACCGGCACTGCCCTCTCCTGGTTTCAATCCGACCTCTCCGACAGACAACAATTCATCTCAATCCACAACTCCAAATCTGCCATTGTTTCCATCACCCATGGTGTCCCCCAAGGATTGATGCTTGGTCCCCTTCTCTTCATCCTCTACCTACTACCACTTGGACAGATCCTCCACCGCCATGGCCTCCACTTTCACTGCTATGCTGACGACACTCAACTTTACCTCTCCTCCAAGACCATCACTGCTGTCACTCACTCCACCCTCACCAACTGCTTAATGGATATTAAAACGTGGATGCAAAGAAACTTCGTAAAATGCAAATGCAATAAATCAGAGATCATAATCATCGGCCCAGACTCCCTTACCCACCCCACCCATGACTTCACACCATCGTCACCCCCTCCACCCAAATCCGCAACCTCAGAGTGATCCTTGACCGCACCCTTTCATTCCTACCCCCATGTGAACCACATCACCAAAACAACCTTCTTCCACCTCTGCAATTCAGCTTCATTCATGCATGTGTAACCTCCAGACTCAACTACTGCAATAGCATCCTCTATGGTACTACAAACAAAGTCCTCAATAAACTTCAGTATGTTCAGAACTCCACCGCCTGTCTACTCACCAGTACCCGTTCATGTGACCATATCACTCCAGTCCTCCACGACCTCCACTGGCTCCCGGTTAAACACAGGACGAACTTCAAAATTCTTCTCAACACCGACAAAGCCCTCCATAACCTGGCCCCGCCCTACCTCTCTGACCTCCTCCACCAGCAGACCTCCTCCCGACACATCCGGTCTGCTGACACCAATCTCCTCCAAATCCCCAGAGCCAAGTGTCAAACCTGGGGTGACAGGGCCTCCTCAGTCGCCGCCCCCTCTCTCTGGAACTCTCCCACAACACATCAGAAATGCCCCCACACTGCCATCCTTCAAAAAGGCCTTCAAAACACATTTCTTCAGACTTGCCTTACCCAGTTTAACTTACAAAGCATAGTTTAAAGTCACACAAATGAACATTTCAGGTATGGTGGTACCTACACAAATTTAAATATGTGTACATCTGGTTATACTTTTCTGTGTGCAGTGCACCATGGAGAGGGCTACAACTGTATTTCATTGGGCAATCCTCTGTTGTATAATGACAATAAAGCCGAACCTTGAACCCTCAATAAGACAGTTACAGATAAATCACAGTTAGACAGTCGTCACTGAGAGGAGAAATGGCGCAGAAAGAAGTTCAGCTGGACCGAGAAGCTTTCTCTTGTTCAATCTGTCTGGATCTACTGAAGGATCCGGTGGCTATTCCCTGTGGACACAGCTACTGCATGGAGTGTATTAAAACACACTGGGATAAAGAGGATGAGAATAAAATCCACACCTGCCCTAAGTGTCGACAGTTCTTCACACCGAGGCCTGTCCTGGTGAAAAACACCATGTTAGCAGATTTAGTGGAGGAACTGAAGAAGACCGGACTACAAGCTGCTCCTGCTGATCACTGCTATGCTGGACCTGAAGATGTGGCCTGTGATGTCTGCACTGGGAGAAAACTGAAAGCACACAAGTCCTGTCTGGTGTGTCTGGTCTCTTTCTGTGATCAACACCTCCAACGTCATTACAATGTAGCTCCATTAAAGAAACACAAGCTGGTGGAGCCCTCCAAGAATCTCCAGGAGAACATCTGCTCTCGTCATGATGAGGTGATGAAGATATTCTGCCGTACTGATCAGAAGTGCATCTGTTATCTCTGCTTAATGGACGAACATAAAGGCCACGACACGGTCTCTGCTGCAGCAGAAAGGACAGAGAAGCGGAAAGATCTCGATGGGAGTCTACAAAACATCCAGCAGAGAATCCAGGACAGAGAGAAAGATGTGAAGCTGCTTCAACAGGAGGCGGAGGTGATCAATCGCTCGGCTGATAAAACAGTGGAGGACAGCGAGAAGATCTTCACGGAGCTGATCCGTCTCATGGAGAAAAGACTTTCGGAAGTAAAGCAGCAGGTCAGATCCCAGCAGGAAACTGAAGTGAGTCGAGTCAAAAAGCTTCGGGAGAAGCTGCAGCAGGAGATCACGGAGCTGAAGAGGAAAGACACGGAGCTGAAGAATCTGTCACGCACAGAGGATGACACCCAGTTTCTACAAATTTACCCTTTGCTGTCACGACTCAGCGAATCTACATCCAGCATCGATATCCGTCCTATGTGCTACTTTGAGGATGTGACAGCAGCTGTGTCAGAATTCAGAGATAAACTACAGGAAGTCCTGAGAGAGAAATGGACAAACATCTCAAAGACATTGATTAGAGGTAAACTCTTACAATATGCGCGTGAAATCACACTGGATCCAAACACGGAAAACACACAGCTGTTATTATCTGAGGGAGACAGAAAAGCAACATTGATGAGTGAAAAACAGTCTCATTCTAGTCACCCAGACAGATTCATTACATGTTTTCAGGTCATGAGTAGAGAGAGTCTGACTGGACGTTGTTACTGGGAGGTGGAGTGGAGAGGGAGAGGAGTTTATGTAGCAGTTACATACAAGAATATCAGCAGAGCAGGGAGCTGGGATGACTCTGCATTTGGACACAATGACAAATCTTGGACATTGTATTGCGACAAAAACGGTTATACTTTTTTTTTCAATGATGTCCCAACTCCCGTCACAGGTCCTCTGTCCTCCAGAGTAGGAGTGTACCTGGATCACAGTGCAGGTATTCTGTCCTTCTACAGCTCTGAAACCATGACTCTCCTCCACAGAGTCCAGACCACATTCACTCAGCCTCTCTATGCTGGAATTCGACTTCCTTATTCAACTGGAGACACTGCTGAGTTTTGCAAATAGACAGAAGTGATGTAAGGCAGTGGTTCCCAACCTGTGGGTCCCGACCCCTACTAGGGGTCGCGATGTCTTCTTGATTTTAAGGGGTGTAAGACAATTTCAAAAATATAGCCTATATATACATAGCATATAGCCTAAACAGCCTCGTCCTGTGTTAATGGAATGGCCAAATGTCAGGAAGAAGAAAACTCTGAATTTGTCAGCCTATTAACTTTGTATGATTAAGAAAAAAGTACATAATAAAGAGAATTGTATTAAAAGTTGCTAAAATAAATGGAAATTGAGAACCCATCTCTGATTCAATATTCACAGGAAATAATCTGCTCTAAATTCCTTCAAATGTCTTGTTTTACACAAACTTCCTGCAGTTATTGCGTTCCCTATTTGTTTCAGTTCTGTTCTGTTATTGCTAGGCATTGAATATAATAAGAAATATCCCAAATGTTACTTTTGTCAGGGGTCGTAAGTTTGCTCAATGATGGAAAAGGGGTCCCGTAAGGAAAAAGGATTGGGAGCCAGTGATTTAAGGGACAGTGGGTTTAATTCTGTGTTTTAACAAATTTTGTCTTCATGTTTGTTGCTGAGAGCTGATCTTCAGCTGTCAATTAAACATTACGGGTGGTCCCATCATTAGTTATTATTAGTTTTTCTGTAAATGTTTGGAGTTTCTTTAGGTGACTGCACATGATGATGTTTGTTTACCTGAAAAAGACTTTCCTGATGGGATGTGTCGACATTTACATGATGAATAAACAAACATGAATAAAATATTTTCTTCTTTGTCTTCATTCCAGGGTATCATATAAAGCTGATGGAGAAAATGGGAAACTGATATTAGAGTCTAACTAAAGTAGTTTTCCTCCTGAAACACCACATGCAAATATTGCATCACATCCTGTGTCCACTATGTGGCGCTAGAGAACACACTAATCATCATGTGTAGATCACACAAAATTCAATGTAAATCAGATTATCTTTGTCACATAAGACTGACTTCCTGTTGTCAGTTGGTGGTGCTATGACTCAATATGGGCATGTAGATGTCTTCAGGCCTGGACTCTTATCCAGCATGTGAAATTTGGGGAAGATTGTAATATGTAAAGTTAAGTTACAACTGTTTCCTGTGTCATGGCAAAACATGCAAATTGTCCACATTACTATGGCATGCCATTCCACGAAAACACAACATCTTCGTAATTTGTCATTGTGAAGATCTCAAGATTCTGCTGATTAAAATTGAGATGGATCTGTTGAATCCTCTAGTTGATGTTTCAAAAAGTTCCATAGCTGTAAAGTGCCTAAAATGGTGTGTTGTCACATGAGCCATGACATCCTCATTTGAGGTATCGGCTATTCTTTTGCAATTTAGTGTCACATTAGTCAGAGGGTTATACCAATCAAATTTGAAACAAATCCGATAAACCCTCTAGGAGCAGCTCGATAAAGTTTTAAAAATGCACAAAATTCAAAATGGCTGACTTCCAGATGGGCGGAGCTAATAAAAGCCAATGTGAAATATGTCCAAAATGTTGAGAGCAATGTGGGTACCGCATTTCGTGAATATCTGAGCAACTTTGTCTCTACTGAGGTCTTCAGATCAGAATCAGAATCATTTTATTGCCAATTAGTTTTCACGTACAAGGAATTCGACTTGACGTCACGGTGCATAACAAGAAACAACACAACAAAATATACACAAAACAAAAATAGAACCAAAAAAACGAGAAAAGGAAAAATATGTACAAGGGAGAAGAAAGCTCCAAAGACAGGAGGCGTGATTAACTCCAAAATGTAAATAATAAATAATATTACAGCGGGAATATGTAAACAGTACGTTCTGTGTGAGAGCTGCAGAGTTTAGAGGATACATACAGGGAATATTGACAGGAGTGTGCAAATGTTCACAGTATAGACGGTATATGAATGTGCTAGTAAACTGATAAAAATAGAATTAAAATAGAATAAGATTGCGTTAATGTAGCGCATCGTGTTATGAGTTGAGTACTCCGGTGTGCAAAGATTATAAAGTGCAGAAGTTTGTGTGCAAAGTTTACAGATGTGCAATTAACAAGTAGTGATCTTCAGTGGAATGGGGGACCATGTCAGTGGGGGTCCCGGGTCTTGTTAATGAGTCTGGCTGCTGTCGAGAAGAAACACATTAGGGGGCGCTGTGGAGCCCACTCAACACGCATGAAGTCATTTGCTGTATATTCTGTTCTGATTTGGTTTGGATGTGTGTGCCAAGTTTCGTGAGTTTTTCAAGTATATCAAGGGCGTCAAAAAGGTGTTCAAAGACTAAAAGTAATTGGGTTAGTTGAGGGGGACCATGGGTTTGAGTTGGTTGTTTTTGGTTGAGAAAGATGAGATGAGCTGAGCTGGGTTGAGTTTGATTCTCCATTTGTTGGACCAGGTTTCTATTGTTGAGATGCATGTTTTTGCAAGTATTTTGGCGGCGAGTGAAATTGATTTTGAATGAGTCCAGTAACAGAGGCTGCTCTGCAGGGGTTCTGTCTCTTGAACAGCATTCCTCGGATAGTCGGAGAGTCGTCGTTGGTTAGAGGCCTGTCCCATTGTCTTTCAAATCAGCAGCAGAACTCATTCATTAGTGGAGTCGTTAGGTCCGTCTGAGACCCCTTCAGACAGAAACAGTCGTTTGCAAAGGGGGTGAGACAAACTAACGACTGTACAAACAATTGCGTCATGATATATGCTCAGATGTGCAAAAGTTTACAGATGTGCAATGGACATGTAACCATTTATTAATGCTCTTTAAGTGTAAAGTGTATACAATTACATTTATTTATCATTTTATAACCCTGACTACAGGGCAGCAGTGACAGAGACGGTGAAACTTGCACTGCCTCTTTAAGAGAAAACGTCCTGCTGCTGGAATGCATGAAAGCTTGATAACCCCTCCCTCTTCTTCCTGCTCTGCAGCCAGCTCTACTCTGTGCACATGTGGCCTCGCTCCCCCCTCCCCCTCACTGATATGCAAGTGTGCGGACGGGTGTAACCAACGTGTGACAGAGCGGGAGCTGAAGAGCTGTCTTCAGGGAAGATTAGCAAAACAAAAAGGAGCAGAGTTCTGTTTTGAGTCAGAGCACGGACTTAAGTTTCTGTTCTGAGAAACTCTCACACAGTCACTGCCACGAGGAGAGATGGCACAGAAGAGAGTTAAGTTGGACCAGGAAGCTTTCTCTTGTTCGATCTGTCTGGATCTACTGAAGGATCCGGTGGTTATTCCCTGTGGACACAGCTACTGCAAGAACTGTATTAAACACCACTGGGGTGAAAAGGATGGGAAGAAAATCTACAGCTGCCCTCGGTGCAGGCAGACCTTCACGCCGAGGCCTGACCCGGTGGAAAACAGCATGTTTGCGCTCCCAGCTGCAGCAGAAAGGACTGAGAGGCAGAGAGAGCTCGAGGCGAATCAACAAAGCATCCAGCGGAGAATCCAGAATGTAGAAAGAGACATGCAGTTGCTGAAGCTGGAGGTGGAGAAAATCAACCGCTCTGCCGATAGAACGGTGGAGGACAGCGAGAAGATCTTCACGGAGCTGATGCGTCTCATGGAGAAAAGATGCTCCGATGTGAAGCAGCAGGTCAGATCCCAGCAGGAAACTGAAGTGAGTCGAGTCAAAAAGCTTCAGGAGAAGCTGCAGCAGGAGATCACGGAGCTGAGGAGGAAAGACACGGAGCTGGAGAAGATCTCACACACGGAGGATTACGAGGAGTTTCTGCAAAACTACCCGTCGTTCTCACGTCTCGGCGAATCCGCAAAGTTACCCAGCACCAAAATCCGTCCTCTGCTGCGTTACTTTGACTATGTGACGGCGGCGGTGTCAGAAGTTAGAGATAAACTTCAGGACGTCCTGAGTGAGGAATGGACAAACATCTCCCAGACGGTGGCGACCAAACTGGATGTTTTAACCATAAATCCACAAGCAGAGCCAGAGACCAGAGCTGAATTCTTGAAATATTCCTGTCAAATCACACTGGATCCCAACACGGTGAACACGCAGCTGTCGTTGTCCGACGGGGACAGAAGAGCGACGCTAATGAGAGAAGAACAGTCTTATTCTAGTCACCCGGACAGATTTATTCGTTGGCGTCAGGTCCTGAGCAGAGAGAGTCTGACCGGACGTTCTTACTGGGAGGTGGAGTGGAGCAAGAAAAGAGTCACAGTGGCCGTCGCGTACAAGAATATCAGCAGAGCCGGGTCCATGATTGAGTGCGCTTTTGGATTCAACGACAAGTCTTGGGCGTTTGAGTGTAACTCCAGCAGTAGTTATAAATTCATACATGACACCGTCAAAACTCCCGTGTCGGGCCCGTGGTCCTCCAGATTGGGAGTGTACCTGGATCACAGTGCAGGTATTCTGTCCTTCTACAGCGTCTCTGAAACCATGACTCTCCTCCACAGAGTCCAGACCACATTCACTCAG
>JAOVVB010200785.1:0-10886 GCA_028570985.1 Heterobranchus longifilis
CTAATTTTATGTTTCAAACATTGTATGGGACTTTTGTTGCCTTTTTATTTTTATAACTTTACTATAGAGCCCGGAAACTGTGTGTCACTTTGGAGCTCCAGAAACCAGCCAGACATTCACCCAAATCCACCCAGATAAGTTGCCCCATGCTCGGGTAAACGTCCTCTGCCTGAGCCACTGAGACACACTGAAAAAAGCCTCCACTTTGGAGCTCCAGAACCTCCAGAAACACGGCCCGACATTCAGCCAGAGTCACGCCAGGGAAGTTGCCTCATACTCGGGGAAACATTCTCTGCCTCGCAGCCTCCCGTCCAGCAGGGACCACAAGTGAGCGTTTTGTAGTAGGCGTGTTTTGATGTAGGCGTGTTTTGACCTGGCCGTGTTTTGATCCGGCTGCGGCTGCAGCTGGACCCTTCTCAAGTGAGCAGGAAGTTATATTACCTAAACTCCGCCTACAACCACGTGACCCACTTATCCCCTTACTCGATATCAAGAAATAAATTGTATAATACACCAAACAAAACATACATCCGAAATATAAACTATCACATAACTTTATCTTAAATAATACAACAAAAATACTTGTATAAATTAATTCATGGCTCCTACAGTGTGCCTAGTGTAAAATGACGAAAAAAACCACACAGACTTGAAATGAGAAGGATGGAAAGATTATGAAGGAAAAAAAGCACAATTCGTACTGCAGGAAGTTCCTGACATCACTGCACAAATATTGAAATGAATTTCTTGCTGCTGCTCGTAGTTTTTCTCTGGTATTTGTCGACTGCACTTCAATTATTTTCTTTTTGGACTGTGAGTGAATGTGTGTGACAGGTTTTGGACAAATGTGCAGAAAAATGAAAGGAGTGGAAAGTAAAGTGTCTTATAGCGGCTGCACGTGCGACACACTTGGCCGGCGCGGAGGAATAAAGCTGCAGTTTCCACAGAGTCCTGCTGACTGCTGAACCTCGTGTTTTTATTTAACTGGAGGAAAAACGTGAATCACATCATTCTTTCCTGCCGTCATGACTTCAAACTTCAGTCTCTGTACTATCAGGTCATCCAGAAATCAGTCATATGAGCATTTTATTTTTTATTCTAAAGTTTCCTTCAGTTTGATTCAGAGGTTTGATGGTTATTGTTAAAATAAATCAAAAGGTGTTTTCACACAAAACCGTGTTGGGGACTCCCTGAGAACTATAAACCTGCAAGAGATTTTTTCTGTTTACATCCACACCGGGACACAAAACTGGCATAAAGGTTGACCAGTCAAAATGTATATATCCATCCATCCATCCATCCATTTTCTTCCACTTATCCAGGGCCGGGTCGCGGGGGCAGCAGGCTAAGCAGGGAATTCCAGACTGTGCCTTGAGATCCTGTCCATGAAAATCACAAACAGGATCGGTGACAAGGGGCAGCCCTGGAGGCCAACACGCTCTGGGAATGTGTTTGACTTTATGCCGAGTATACGGACACAGCTCTCACTTTGGTTGTACAAGGACCAGATGGCTCGTTGCAGCAGCACCGGTACCCCATATTCCCATAGTACCCCCCATAGGACCCCCTGGGGGACACGGTCATAAGCCTTCTCCAAGTCCACAAAACACATGTAGACTGGATGGGGAAATTCCCATGACCCCTCCAAGAGCCCTGCAAGGGTAAAGAGCTGATCCACTGTTCCACGGCCAGGACGAAAGCCGCATTGCTCCTCCTGTATCTGAGGTTCAACAATCGGTCGGAGCCTCCATTACTGGGGAGGCTGAGCAGTGTGATACCCCAATAATTGGAGCACACCCTCCAGTCCCCCTTCTTGAAAATGGGAACCACCACCCCGGTCTGCCACTCCACAGGCACTGTCCCTGACCTCCACGCGACAATGAAGAGACGTGTCAGCCACGACAGCCCAACAATGTCCAGAGCCTTCAGCATCTCAGGGCGAATCTCTTCCATCCCTGGCGCCTTGCCACCAAGGAGCTTTTAGGACTACCTCAGCAACTTCTGCCAGGGACATGGAAGAGTCTGCCGTCTCCACGGTGGATGTGTTGATGGGGTTCAGGAGTTCCTCAAAGTGGAAGTTTCCAGGTCTGTCCGGCAGCCTCCCCTGCCATCTGATCCAACTCTCCACCAGATGATGATACGATCACCAAATCGATCATCGACCTTTGGCCTAGGGTGTTCTGGTACCATGTACACTCGAACATGGTGTTTGTTATGGCCAATCCATGACTAGCACAGATGTCCAATAACAAAGCACCACTCTGGTTAGATCAGGCAGGCCGTTCATCCCAACCACCCCCCTCCAGGTTTCTCCATCGTTGCCCACGTGAGCGTTGAAGTCCACCGACACTCTGTGTGCTCAAGAAAAATGGAACTCATTCTACAACAAACTTAACAATGACCACATGTCCGACCCACAGTTTCTGGCAGAAAATAAAAAAGCATGAAAGGTGAACAAAATAAAAACAACATACCGACTCTCATCCATCAAGGCCAAACCATTGACAATAACTTGGAAAAAGCAACCATATTCAGAAACCACCTCCAAAACATTCACTCCTGTCCCTCGGATTCACACTTTGACCATGGATGGAAGGAAACTGTCGACATTGCTACAACAAATCCCCCCCCATTACTTACCCGGTCAAGTTCCGCATCTCCTACAAACTCCTCCTTCTGACCTACAAATCCCTCCATTCTCTCACCCCCCGATACCTGTCTGACCTCCTCCATCAACACACTCCATCCCGGAACCTGCGGTCTTCTGACGTGGGCCTCCTCTCCACCCCCCGTGCCAAGCTACGGACTTTTGGTGACAGAGCCTTTAGCGTGGCGGCTCCCACCCTCTGGAACTCCCTCCCCCTTGAGATCCGAAACGCCCCAACCCTGGACACTTTCAAATCAGCCCTCAAAACTCACCTTTTCACCAAGGCATTTCCCCACTAGTTAGTTTAGTTAAGCTTTTAGTTTAGTTTAGGTTGCCTAGATTAGTTAAGATTAGTTTGTTAGCTCAGCCCAGTTTAGATAGTTCCCATTAGTTTTGTTTGTTTTGGCCCCTCCTCCACCCCTGGACCTGTAGCACCTGCCAGAAGGCAACTGGTCAAGCAGGTGGTGTGCTGGATGGGAGGAGTCCATTTAGATTCTATTTGCTCTGCCAAGGCAGCAGGAGATGTCTTCCAGGGAGGGCAGCGGGCAGCCAGTGATCTTCTGGGCAGAGTTAATGACCCTCTGGAGAACTCATCTGTCTGCTGCTGAGCAGCCGGCATACCACACAGTGATACAGTATGCCAGCACACTCTCAGTGGGGGAGTGGTAGAAGGCCACCAACAGTTCTTGTCTTAGCTTGTTTTTGAGAGAGTAGATGAGGGTAGGGGTAAACCTAATTTATTCAAAAGAAATATAATGTGGGTATGAAGTCAAGGTGGACCTAATCCTTTCCTTGTGCACACATGATAAATTCCTCAATCTATAACCTGGTCCACATTTTTCTATTCATGACTACACACACATATACTACTACAAAATCACCTTACTCCTCAATAGTTCACATATTAAAATAAATGTTTTATATTATTCCTGAAGTGATATTTAACAGAGGAGAAAAATCTATCTCATCATTTGAGGTTGGGGTATTTTGTTGCTTTCAGTTGTTCAAAATGTCTTGACTGCCCCTCTGTACCCGAACGAAGCTTTCCAAGTTGGATAAGCATCTGATCGACATGTACAATATAAATGATTCTAATGAACGAGAACCTGTCTCTTCTATTCTTTATTTCAGCACAGCGCAATCAGGCAGGACTGTTAACCTGCTGCCCCCCCCCGACCGTTAGGGCAACAACAGATTTTGGGGGCTTGTCCTGGATTGCACCTTCTGCTGGGCCAGTGCTGATCTTTCTTTTGCACTGGAACTGAGCTACCATCTATCTATCATCAAAGAACCCACCAGTGGTCCTCGAACAACTCCCAGCGATCCTTCAACATCCCCTAGCGATGCTCCAACAAGCCCCAGCAATGCTCCAACAACTCCCAACGATCCTCTAACATCCCCCAACGATTCTTGAACATCCGCCAGTGATCCTCCAACAACTCCCAGCGATCCTCCAACAAGCCCCAGCAATCCTCAAACATCCCATATGATCCTCCAACAACTCCCAGCGATCTTTGAACAGCCCCCAGTGATCTTCCAACAATTCCCAGCAATCCTCCATCAACTCTCAGCAATCCTCCAACAACTCCCAGCGATCCTCCAACAACTCCAAGCGATCCTCTAACAACCCAAAGCGATCCTCTCAACTCCCAGCAATCCTTCAACATCCCCCAGTGATCCTCCAACATCCCCCAGTGATCCTCCAACATCCCCCAGCGATCCTCCAATAATTCCCAGCAATCCTCGACCATCCCCCAGCGATCCTCCAACAACTCCCTGTCATCCTCGAACATCTCCCAGCGATCCTCCAACATCCCGCAGCGATCCTCCAACATCCCCCAGCGATCCTCCAATAATTCCCAGCGATCCTTGAACACCCCCCAGTAATCCTCCAACAACTCCCAGTCATCCTCGAACATCTCCCAGCGATCCTCCAACATCCCCCAGCAATCCTCCAACAACTCCCAGTCATTCTTGAACATCCCCCAGTGATCCTCCAACAACTCCCAGCAATCCTCCAACTCCCATCAATCCTCCAACATCCCCCAGCAACCCTCCAACATCACCCAGTAATCCTCCAACAACTCCCAGCAAACCTTGAACATCCCCCAGCGATCCAAAAATCATTTCATTATTTGATGAAAATATGTATTTTTGCATGTACAAACCCATGATGTATGTGTTTATTTGCATATAGAGTGGGGGAGTGAGACAAACAAGTGGTCACTCAAGACACATGTGGAGATGCATTCTAATATAATGCCAGGTGTGAACAGATGTACTTGGAGCTGTCCACTTGTGATCAGTTCACCCAAGAAGCATCTTAATGTCAGGTCTGAACAGGGCCTAGCTGTCTTTTAGTCTTCTTTTTGTTCTATAAACAACCACAGGGGCACTCAAGTCTATAAACAACAAAAGCTACGGTTACACTTGTCTTTTCAATCAGATGCGCCAGATCAGATCACAGATGTGTCCTCATGTGTGTGTCCACATTTGACACTTTAAGGCAACCTGCCTGGTCAGATAGTGATCGATATATGTCTGCGTGGATATTCCCTGTGATAGGTGGATCCAAAATGACACTTGGTGCACAAGAGAGCCTTCTTCTTTTCTTTATATTTCATTTATTTTGTAATGAGAGACACACTTTGTTGCGGAGAGACCAGCGGAGCCTAACATGACTGCTGAATTAAGCGGAAACAAAATTTTAAACAGGGACACATAGGAGAGATACTCATCATGCCGACATATGTTTGATACATTGTCTGGATTTTGCAGATTTCTGTCCACACACCTGTGCAATCCGATGAGAATGTGATCCTGACCACTTCAGAATGTGGTCTGCGTCATCAGATCACAATGTGAGCAAGATCCGATAAGAGACTGTCCAGACCTGACAGTTAATGCATCCTGGCATGATCAGATGATTAAAAGTCATATTGAAACAACAAGAGTAACCAAGGCCAAAGTGTCTCATTTGATATATGCGGGATGTCCTCCTTCTTTCTCACTTCCACTGATGTATCACTTTTTTGTGTTTGACCAATAGGCTTGCACATCGATAGAGAACCACCCTCCCACTCCACTGATTAGTGTAACACAATATGGGTGTGTCATTATTTTGCAGGTGTTTGTTCATAAACCAAAGCATTCAACAATTTCAAAATGTTGACCTAGATGTAAAGTCGAGTGATTACAATTCATTGTAATGGTCATTACAATGAATTACATTTCTGTACCCGATTTCAAGGTAATCCAACAATTAGCTGCAAAGACATTTTAGCGTGGACCAAACAACTGACCAACATTGCCATCTGTAGAGCCATGCAGCTAGTATGGCTAAAAACCAATTGATGCACAGGGAACCTTGGGCTTTTGGGGCCCCTGGGGATCTGGAGCCTTTGGGTAGTTGCTGCTTTGTCCATGCTGGTAATCCAGTCATGATTTCTTTGCCTTTTATCAAAGTTATTTAATGTTTTTAGTCAGGCTATTCCAAATTAGACACCATGTTCAAACCTCTATTTAGCTTTCTCCTCAATCTTTTCATCTCTTGTTTGTTCCTACATGTAATCTTCTGTTTCCTGTACTGTTAAGTTTCTCGCATTGTGTCTGACATCCCTGTCTCTGAACGACGGGCTGTTCAGTATGTGTGAGTGCTCTCCCACTTCACTACCAATCTAATCCACCGCATGCCTTTGATCAGCCAGCACTTTGTTCTTATGAGAGAAATTGACAACACATTTAGCTTCCCATTGTTGCCCTTTCTTTCTTGCACCAAAGAAGATGTACATGTGTGATGTGTGTTACAAAATAATACAAGGAATCAACAGAGCAGTTTCATTCTCTGGGTCTCATCATCGCATATCAATGTTTCTAGCTCTTCCATTTCATTCAGAGAGAAAGTTGTCTCAAACCCATGGATGCAAGAGCTCCGTCTACTGATGGATATCTGTCAAAAGTTATTTGTTCTATCATAGTCTGTAAAAGATTTTACATGCATTATTTGCTTCATCCTTACGGAGGACGCCACTATATGTGTTACATCCATAGGTTACATAGACTGTATATAAAGATGGACGACATGTCTTCACTTCCTCCCACTGTACAAAAGTGAAGCCAAAATATCCCGGATATGGGCGCTGCCATCTTGTAATTCTGAGAGTCTGTGCAGTAGCGACTGGGCAGCATCTAAATCCTGCCCATACACCTGCCCATAGGCGTAGATTTCATGGGGGACGCAGTGGACATGACCCCTCAATATTTAGAACATGTGCATTTGTCCCCCTCCCCCCCCAGTAACGTGTGTGTGTGTGTGTGTGTGTGTGTGTGTGTGTGTGTGTGTGTGTGTGTGTGTGAGAGTGAAAACCAGGTCAGTTTTTGACTACCCACATGCTCTTCCAGTAACATTATAATAACCTTATAGATGATCCATCAAGGTTGGGCCTGATGAGGTTGTTTTGATTTAGTGAATCACAATTTGGATGTAACACAAGTGGTTAAGCCTGTACAGCCTCTGCTGTGCAGTGAGTGTACAGTATTTCTTAGCTAATGTGCTAAAATGGAACAAAAGGCACAATAATGTTACAACATGAAGCATTGGAATGTTGCAGCTGAAGATTTCATGTGTTGGTGAAGATTCATATAATGTACAATTCTGCTCTCTAGTGGGCCATAGATAAAATGGCTGGTAAACTGTACAAAGCTTGTGTTGGATGCTGTCATTATTGGTGTTAAACTAAGGTATCAGTTATTCCAAATATTCTCACATAAATCAAAAATATTCATGGGTCATCAACAGTGGGATCATGGGAGGAACTTACAATTCTTTTTTCTTTTTTTTTGGGAGTAAAACCAAATATAAAAGATAACTGTGAGCAGCCTGGATTCAGAGGAAATGTTGGCAATATGCTGCCAGCCGTAGAGCCAAACCCACAAAGATCAAACTATTAAATATGAGTATAATAACACAATGAAATGATGCAAGATAGACAAAGTATTCTGTACAGTCAATACTGAAGTGAAATGAGTCAATGTCCTCTGGAAAGTGGATCCTGAAATAAAACCTAAATATGTAGAAATAAACAAGTTTGGGGAAATAAATCTGGGGAAAATACAATACACTTATTTTCATCTTTTTTGTTCTTGTCTTAGTATTTTTGAGATTTAATGTATTTTTTTTTATTTACTATTCTCTTATATTTATTATCCCTAAAATTAGAGTGTATATAATAATTTACCTTTTCACTGTGGTCACCTGTCATTATGATCATGTCACCATCCAGTCTTATAATTATCATTATGTAAATAGTTTTACTCTGACTAAATGTCTGGAAAATATGTTGTCTGCCATTGTGCAGTATGGATGTTGATGTAGTCATATATGTTTGTTGATGCCCTTTAATTGGCAATATATACACACACACACACCATGGGACTGATTGCCTGATAGCTCACAGTCCGAAAGTGGGAGGGGCCTCCTAATGGAATAAATACACACACACTCTGCAGGACTGATTGCCCATCAGCTGACAGCTCCTGATTGACCTCCTTTGTGTGTCATTCTCTCTATATGTGTGTATATATATATGTGTGTTTTCTCTCCTCATTCAAAATGTATTTTTAAATGTATTTATTCATTTTTAAATCTGTTTATGCATTTGTTATTTTCCCTTTGCATCCCCCCCACCCCATTTATTTCCCCCAAACATATTACTTCCTGTATATACATTTTTGATTTGATCCTCCGTAGAGGGGGTCCCTGGTATATTCTCTATCTTGTAAAGGGTCTTTGGCTGAAAAAAGATTGACAACCTCGGGTATACATCAAATATTTGATGTAAATGACAAAATGCCAAATCAATATTCTAAAATATATCATGAAAGCAGTGGTCCCCTGAAGTCGTGTCACTGGTGTTACCGTATAACAAAAATCTTTTATTTTGAAATAAAAAAAATCACACTGATGACATCACTTGACTTTCTTTTATCTACTTCCTGAAGATTTATGAAGATAAGTCTTACCAGAAATATTCTCATTTATCTCATGATTTCATGTGAAGCTTTTAGTTGAATTCAATGGTATGACCTACTTTATTGTTTGGGAATTGTAAAAAAAAAAAAAACCTGGTTTGATGCCATGCAGCAGCCATTTTGTAAAATGCATTTTTCATGAAAATTGTCACTTGTGTTACTGGTTTTACCTTCTTATGGGTAACATCTCATTTAAATAAATCCAAAAAGAAAAGAAAGGCATGAAGCTGTCATTTATGTGTATAAGTCAATAAATTAAGTAATAATGTGGGCTATGGTTAAATGTAAGAAAAGAAATACATTTCGACATGTTGCTACACGTGTCCGTAGAATGACTCAGGATGATAACATGATGGGACGGATGGATCCTCGGGGTGGAATATCACTGCTGATACTTTTTTGTTGTTTCATCAAAGACTGTGGCTACTTGTACTTTCCTACCACTATCACATGACACAAAAATGTGTAGTTCATTGATGTTATAACATCTTTACATGCAACCAAATTATTGCACTCTAACAGGTTAAAATCTGGACTTTCAAGAAATGTGTCTACACACTCATTTTAAACGTCTTAATGCATTCCAAACTGGGAGCAACCACTTTCATTCTTTGGTTATTTTTACATTATATCATAGCACTGTATTACTTCACTCCACTTTATGGACTTATCTCTCTATTCAAACAGTGATTTCAAATTAGGGGAGAGTGGGGTAAGATGAGCCAGTTTTTACTTATGTTGTCCTCTAGGTAAGGACAAATAAGACAGAAGTACAATAAGAAATGTCTACCCTTATTTCAGGATGTCTCCTATCAATATAAATGATGAGAATATATCTATGACAAAGGACCTTGAAAATATGACTTCAGAGAGAAAAACAAAATAAAATCATGTGGCTCAACTTTCCCCAGGTAGGGGTAAGTTGATCCAAGTCTGGGCGTAAATTGAGCCATCTGACTTTTTAAGTTTAAACCTGAAAGTGATTTAATAATACATTTTTACCTTTTGCAAATAGTTAATTATTTATTTTCGTAAAGCAAACTTAAAACACAAAATCAACTAAATAAAGTTTAATATTCAGAATATTTTAATGTTTGTCATTGGTGAAAAGATTTTAAATATTTCTGCTGAATAAGGGTACTCATCCAAATTAAAAGGACAGCCAGCGTAGTTTTGAGGAGCAAAAAAGCAATCATAACAAAATTATATTAATGAAGGAAGAGTTCAAATCTGCTGGCATCCTGTCATGTTTAATGAAACAAAATAAGTGTTTGGCAGAAACATAACAAGGACAGATGGTAGCATGCCTTTCTTGAATCTAAAAGAAAATAATTATCAAGATTCTGTAGATTCTTTACACAAAGGTGGACACCTCTGTCCACATACTTGTGGTTGTAGTGTATGTAAGGCTGCATTACCTCACTGTGACAACTAGAGAGCGCTCAAGCTCTTTCTGAATGTAACTGACTCTGTGCTGTCCGGACACAGTCAGATACATCTGCTGATTGCTGTTATGAAGGTAAGTGTTAAATGTCTCAGCTTTGAAAATGTCAAACTATCCTGGATGTACAGCCACAGGTGTCAGAGTTGCACAATTATACAATAATACAGGTGTCATTTAAAATGACACTTTCTCTTGCATGCATCCAGCAGCTTGTTGTTTGTAGTCACGCTCACTGCAACCAGGGTTGGAAATTAGCACCAGCCACTGGCCAAATGCTGGTAAAATATGCAAAAAATTTCCAACCCTGAACTTATCTAGACATTACCCAGAGGAGCTGTATGTGAGAACGCAGACATAGACTTCATCCTGCCAGCTCCCTACAAAGTGTGTAATGTCCGATTGTGTGGAGTATTTCACAGCGAGTGAGCAGGTGTGTTGATGACGTTTCTATCACGTGACTGGCACAAAACTGGAAGAAAGCAAACAACCGGGGGTGAAGAAAAACTTTATTAGAGATGCAAAACAAACATAATTTGACCATCAGTGCTCGAGAGGTGAAGCCTCCATATATTAAGCTCTGGATGATGGTTTATCTTTATTTGCTCTTACCAGTGGATCACCGTATGAACTTCATCCACAGCAATCCTCACCAATCTGTCTCAAAACGTTGGCTTTTGTAGGATTGCTCTCCATTTATCGTTGCCAACTGTAGACAAGGGAAAAATGGCCAGCAGCTATTTTGGCATCGGTGTCCGTGTCTTGGCC
>JAOVVB010200814.1:0-10886 GCA_028570985.1 Heterobranchus longifilis
TTCCCCTCCTCACCCCCTCCTCCGCCCCCCTCCTCCTCCGTCTGCTCACTTCCAGTTGCTGGATCTGGCTCGGAGGAAATTACAATATCCATGATAATGACTCAAATGAAACTGTTGAAGCTGATTACAGGTCACAATACATCATTTTCCGCGCTAATTAGAAAGCTGATTGGAAATAGATTAGTGTGTTTTTCTCGCTAGACTTTTCCCCTCTACACTGTGGGCTTATTAAGACAGATAGAAAAGGCGATATTTCAACACGAAGAAAAAAATTTGCCATCTAACCTGCTGCTTTATTTATTTATTTATTTATTTTCTGTCACGCCTCATTTCTCCTCTGTGAAACACGGGCTGCCGGAAATACTTTCCTAATCTGATGAAGACATTCATTTCATTTTAGGATCGTGTGTTATGCACTGCAGTACGTCCTTCACTCTCTGTTGAAGTGTGGATGGACTTTTTTCACATCCGATTAGAGATTCAAGTCCCCCGCTGTGCTGTCAGGGGTCAGCGCAGAGCTCCTCCGCTGTTTGCATGATATCAGTGCAGCCTGGCAGTCGGAGATAGACAGATCGGTCCGGCTTCTCTCCACCTCTCTCTTTCTGTGTCCTTACATGCCATTCATCTTCGCCTTTTTGAAGTCAACATGCAAAAGTGCCGTGGACACTAGAGGACACTGAAGATGCGGCACAATATTGTTGTTAGGTTGCAGAAATGGAACAGAGAATAAACTCGGGATGATGCTACTGTTGCCATAGTGACAGGAAGATCAAACCTCCAGTCTCTAAGGGTCTTAATTGTGAGTCCCTCCTCTCAATACAAGGAGGTGGATGGACAACCACAGAGACTGGAATTGAAAGAAAAAAAAAAACAGATGGATAGGCAAAATGATGTCAATCTCCAACCCAATCGGCAGAATAAATGTTGGCATTGTACGTTTCTGCAAACCACGGATATGTTGCATTTGTACATTTGATATCTAGCGGATCTATCAGTGTGAGCTCATGGTAAAGTGTATGAATAGCACTTTTTTAAATTCAAATCTGTATCCTGACAGTCACTTTTATGTGCCAAACTATGACGCTTCACTTGCAATTTTGTAAATTTAAAAAAAACTTGGGAAACACATTGTGGTTTGAGTTCAAATAAGGACTTTTGTTACACAAATTCTCAATTATTGTCCCAAAGTCACGTTAAAAAACACCAAGCAGTCATCTGCTACTTGGCAGCCTCTCGTCCAGGTTTCACTCAGTCCACTGTCCCCTCCAACTTCTTGATGAGAAACTCAACTCACATGCGATCTGAACTACATCACTTTTGATATGATACGTAAGAAACGCACAAATGTTACATATCCGTGGTTTGCAGAAACGTAAAATGCCAACATTTTATTCTGGCGACCGGGTTGCCACCTCTGTGGTTATTGCTCTAAAGGTCTCCCACATGATTCTGAACTTCGTCGTCCCATTTGGACCACGTCGCCCTAAAAGTGTTGTGAACCCTCTGCAGTATTCATGAAAAGCTCTTTAACGGCTGGTTAATTATGAATGATGACAATCTGTGTCCATTCAGACAGTAAAACGAGCCATCAGGCCCCATCTGCCATCAAAGCCGTCCCTTTGATTTGCCACTTAAGATGGACACTCACACGATTAATTTCAGTTTCTAAGCAGGTTAAACAATCCCCCCCCCCCACTGATGACAGCCTCTATCCCGTTTCATTGATGCTTTATGAATAATTTAGCTGGGCAGTCTGTTTGCTCGGGTCCCCACACCGCCACCCAACTCCACAGACGAGATGAGCTCATGAATAGTGAATTGGATGGGGTTAAATTGGGTATGACTTGATGATCTGTCCCAGTAATCCGTTTGGTGGCCAAATTGGAGATTGATGACTTCATCTGGTTATGGCTGTCCTCTGCTATTACCATTAACCATCGAGGGCCACAAGTGTCACATTTGCCCCGATATTCGTCTGCTGGCATGCTTTTTTATTTACATGTTAATATGTGACTTTCAGTTTGTGTCTGTAGCGTCAGATTCTTCCTTAACTCACTCTGCACAGTCGTTGGAAAAAGAAGTCCAGGAAGTAAAAGCCACTTTACAAACCATGCTCGCACAGCTCAGAGAGCAAGATGAGGAGGAAGCGGACGCGAATGAGTTACAAGATGACGACCTCATGAAAAACGGGACTGAGGAAGATGAAGAAGAGGAAGAGGAGGAGGAAGAAGATCAGTACTTCAGTGACAGCTGGGGCATTTGATATGGATGCTTGTCGTGTTTTATGACCACTCACACACAGACCGGCTCTCTGAGAGCCTGACCTCAGCTTTGCAGTCAGAGTGACCCCAGATCCATTTACTGTAAATCCTCACTCAAAGGGCTTCATAATCAGCCTCTGTGGTACTGCTGAAAGTTTCCACTACAAAGCCTCGCAAAGTCCATCTACAAATGGAAAAACATGAAGGATTTTGATATAAATACAAAATATAAGACACTTTAATGCACATTTTAGAAGTTCCTCAAATCTTGCCAGCCTAAGTTTGCCTAAGAGTGCCTTAGGCCACTGGCCGACAAAGTGATTATTTTTTCAATTAAGATGTTTTTGAATACAGGTTTTCATGTCATGTCTTAATACTGCTGAGCAATTAGGGGACATTTGGTTTTTTTCAATATTTACTGTAAAAACATGACCAATTTTAGCTGATTATTCAGCCAGTACTCACTCCCAGCTCGTCAAATACTGATACTTGGTCAGTGGCCGTCGGTGTCCGATACCGACACACCAAGGCACGCTTTATTATGAGACGCACCAGGCTTTCAGCTAATTCCAATGTAAATCCGTCCATGGCATTAGTAGATGCTCAGAGAAACTGACATAGTATAAAGAGCGAGAAAGTCTGTAGGGAGGAGGACGGAGGTGGACGGATGGGTCAAACAAACATGGACTTTTGTGTCCCGTGTGAAACCATGAACTTTGTTTTGTTGCCTGAACCTAACCAAGTAAAGCTAAAAACAAAGTAAACCTATGTTGGAAGTTTATTTTGAAAAGACACTGTATGTATGTAATGAGAGAAACTGACAAGCCATCCCTGATGCACTTTTCTTTTTCCCAGGATGGGTGAAGGCATGACCCGCCCTCCTCTGCCTCTCATTGGTTTACCCTGATATTCTTACCCTAACCTTCACCAATCTCTCTTAATAGATAGATAGATAGATAGATAGATAGACAGACAGACAGACAGACAGACAGACAGACAGACAGATAGATAGATAGATAATGGGATAATGGCTAAACCTAACCAGTCAGAGGCAGGGTTTAGGGTACCTAGAGCGTTATAGTTTGAAGCGTAGGGCCACTGACCTAGCGGCAGTATTTGATGAGTTGGATTCTAGTTAGCAATGATCAGCCTTAAAGCGAGACTGTGTAACTTTTGCTGAACAATAAAGTTAGTGTAACAGTAGAAAGAGTCATACAGTCAGTGAACTGACTCAGTAACGTCAGTTACACAGAAATATCGATCTATTGCTAATATTAACTAATATTATCCACCATAAGTTACAGTAAATTTGTGAATTGACTTGAGCAAGGGTGTGGTGCATTTCTCATGAATTTATAGTCTGTAAGAGTGAGAATATGTTATTTGTTCGTTCAAAACTTACATAGTCTCCCTTTAAAATTCAATGACAAAAACAGAATGTCTTTTTTTTTTATATCAAGCCTGAAGCCGAAAAATCCCTAATCGCTCACCACAACCACCTGTTTGAATTTAGGGCAGAGGACTGAGTGGACAATCCAAACACCTTTTTACTGGTAACAGTCTTGCACATAAACTAAAAAGCATGCTTATTTTTTTTTTTAGGTCAGCTCGGCACTTTTGTGTGTTTTTCCTGTACGATTGGACTTCAGTTACATGTAATTTAGTCCATGAAATAACTCGTTTGTGGTGCTACAGAATGTGAGCTAACTTGAACACTTTATTGTTTTCTTTGTGTGGAAAATGCAATATTTAGTTTTTTGTTTCCTCCCTGTCTTAAAGCACTGTATGCTTGGAGAGATGTTCTGTATTTTAAATCTATCACAATAGTCAAATTGTGTCTTATGCATGTAGGAAATATTGAAGGATAAAATATCAGTGGACACATAAGTAGAAGTATTTGCAACTGCTGTTTTTTTTAAAATTTTTTAAATAATTTTATCTGCCACTGGTGTTATTTTTATTTTACTTCTTAATCTTCTTCATTCCACTGGGTGTCACTTGACTTTTTGCCAGAAACATTTGTGTACTTTCACCCATTAATCTGTTTTTTTTTTTTTTAATTTACTGTGCAGCTTGAACTCGCTGTATCATATTTTATATTTATTCCTTGCAGCATCTCACTAATTACAGCATGTACCATTCAGCCTAATGTTGTGTCCTGCTGTTTTCTTCTTGTATTGAGTTACAGTCCCTCTGCTTATTCTCCCTCATATAAAATGTACGGGCATGCTGCCAGGCAAGTGAGGGCAGTGGTGACATGTAGGAGATATCAATACGGTAATAAAGGTCTTCTAGTGAGGTCTTTAGGGGATACACAGGCTTCTATTGTTATCTTGCCTCGGCAGCGGTGGTGTGGCTAATTGGGAGGCAGCCTCACAGAGGACACGGTGGGGGAAAATGGGATGATGTTGCTTTGTCTCCATCTGATTTTACCCTGTGTTTTTGGAGCAGGGGGCTGTTGAGGGATCCTCAGAGGCGTGTCTACAGTCCCGCGCTCTGGGCTGTAAACACAGCTGAGTGCGCCGGGTTTTTCCAGCAGCACAATGGTTCTTCCTCACATTACTGACAGGTTGCCAGGGCCAGACGTCTCTGCATCTATCAGGCTCAGGCAGCGTACAGACAGAGCATGGCACACACACACCTTCCTGCCAAACACCCCCACCTCATAATTGAATCTGTGCTTGCGCCATACTGTGCCCCGCATGGCAGCTCTGCTCATAAAATGGCCACGCAGAAAAGCCCAGATGGTTTTCAGCAGGCAGATATAGCAGGGTGAGGTGTTTCCTGATGTAAAATGAAGCCCCATGCAGCGTAAGGTCCTTTGTCTCTGCAGTGTGGTTGCTATGATATTGCATGACGTTATTATATAGTATTTCTATTGTTTTTTTCTCCATACTTTTTCCATACAGTCCAGCCCACCCTTTTCAGTTTCTGTAGCTGATGACAGTGGCAGATTTACCACTTGAAATTCACAGTTATTTTTTAAACAATGGATCCTTGATTTCAGATAGAGGCAGACAAAAGCAGGCTGAAATTACCACTGTCGTTAGCAGATTTTATCAGCTGTAGCTTGCTAGCTAATTGACCTAATGTTAGCGTAGTTGATTCAAAACATAGAAGGAAATTCTGGACCCTGTGCATAGGCATCCTCAATGGGCCCCTCCCTGCATCCAAAGCTATTCATTCTACAACACGTCCTCGTATATAAACGACAGAATAGGTCGTTTGTCAATGACTTCCAAAACAATATACAGTATATGACTGTTCTATTTAACATTGTGAAACAGTCACAGTTTTAAACACATAGTTAATTTTTTTAAAACAAAACTCTGGTCAGATATAAGTATGTGACGAAGAACGTTACATAGTTACGTTGACTTTTGGTGTCACACGGGACAAGAAACAGTGGTCCCCTGGGTCGCTGCCTAACAACAAATGTAAATATGGGTCATAATTAGGGTTGCAACAATATGAGATTTTCACACTGCAACACTAGCTGCTTGCACAGACGACCCATATGACCATTTTTTGGTGAGGACCATCTGTCATTCTAGTGTCTTTGAGGGCCCTTGTCAGTCTCCTTCCCTCCCAGTCCTACGCCCCTGCGTCTCCGGTTAACTGACCGGATGTTTACAGCAGCTGACATAAAATGATGCACTTACTTACATGATATTGCATGATACTGTGCTAAAGGATTGGGGCTAAAGCTATTAGTCCCAGGCTGAAAGTCAGCATCCCTGCAGCTCATGCAAATCACTTAACATGTGGAGAAATCTAAAGCTTGATAGACCTGCTGTGCCTAGTTACGGTTGCTAAGCTATGATTGGACAATCACTGTTTGGGGGAGTGGATCAAATGGTCAATTGGATCGTCTCCAAGCAGTTTTTTTGTTCATGCATGGAACTGTTCTACATTGAATAAATTAATCAATCAATATAATGGTAGAAAATGTGGCTGAGAGGAGAGATAAATCAGTTTGTTTGTAATTGATTCATTTTTAAGAATTGCCACATGCCACTTTGTTCATACACACACGAGTCTGAGTTCAAACAATAAAAGAAAGACAGATGAAAAAAATCATTTAGCATCAGAAAATGACATGCAAATACAAGTGATGTTCCACCCCTTATTCACACGTTTCTCTGGATTTATTTTCTGACTGAATATGAATTTTAGGAGTGTGTCTGTATCAGGGGATTTGATTTGGATTTGTTTGTTTGATTCCCTGCTGCGTTGTTATGTGTTCTGACAGGTACATGTACAAACTCTCTGAACCATGGGAGAATCGTAGATCGTGTTGCAGATTTTCCTCTCGCACCGCTTCAGCCAGCATCACAGACACCACTAATGAATGCAAATTGAGGTTTTTTTTTTGTATTCATGCCTTCCACATCCTCAGAGATCTCTGTATGCTCCCCTGAAACTGACACCTGTGTTATGTGTGAGCGACTGCATGTCAGTTCTGGTCATTGAGTCAGTGAAGTCAACTCTCCTGAGAGGTGTTTTTTTGTTCCGAGCAAAACTGGACACTGAACCCCCTGCCGTCTGCAAGGTGGCCTTCGACTTTTCGGAGCTCATTCAAATTCACTCTGCACTTTGCTCAACTGTTGAATAAATTCAACTGAGCAATTAAATGGGAAGAAAATTCCTGTGGAATTAATAAGCATTTTAAATCATTTAAGTCTTCCCAACTCAAAATCTGCATATTTCTCTGTCGAAACCAGTAAGGGAAGTATGGCACAAATAGAAAAACAGAGCAGACGCAACAGGAAATAGCCTGTCGTATTCTTTTTCCTGTGGTCTGATCCTGATGTTGAAAATCACACTTCATTATAAACACTGTGCCAGTGGGAGCTGCAGTCTCCTCAGAAACAGACCTATTTCCATCACTTATGGCTGCATGTGAAATCATAGGATTGGAGGAAATGCACTCAGCGGCGCAAGCACATATGTACTTTCATCTTCATTTTGATATAGCGTACGATGCTTGCCCTTTCAGAAATTACACATAGAAAAAAAAAGAGAGAGAGCCCTTTAGAAGAAACAGGAGTTTGAGAGAACAGAAGTAGAAGATAAGCGTGCAACATGTGTCTCAGAGAGAGGGGTACTGATTCTGCAGGAACCCAATCAGAAATATGACTCATTTACATATTTAATCATTCAGACTAAACTCAGAATAATTAGCCCGCATGTGATCTATCTGAGCAGGAAGACCCTGAGGAAAAAATAACAGAAAGCCACATTAAAATATATTTAAATCACTGATGATTCAAGCATCTGATATTCCTTAATAATGAAAGTACTGTGAACCACTGGGACGGGAGTGATAGTGGGAAGTGTAGGATGATAATACTGTAGTAGAAGGCCAGTGAAGAACAGGACTGTTTAATAGCACCGCTGTGACAATGATAAGCTTTTGCTCTTACAGCCCCACTCCAGCTTTCATAGAAGAACATACATCATCACAACAGTGATTGAACTAATTCATGTTTTATCTCCCAGTTTCTTGCAGCTCTTTTGCTCTTTCCCAGAACTCGTATGGCACACAATAAGTGATGTATTTTTGAGTTTCACTTGTTTGGAATAAATCAAGGAAGTACTGGGCAGATAGCATAAAGACGATGACTCGACAAAAAAAGAACCTCAGTCAAAAGTAACAATAGGGAGCTCTATAGATATAGCTGCTGCTGATGGATTTGATTTATAGTTCAGCATCTGATTTCGCCCGCTGATATCACCACGGCAACAGTAATGTATCATATGATGCTTTAACACTAAGTGCCAGAATTTAATACTAGAATTGCATTAGAAATGCATTTATTGTGCTAGGATATCTTTTAACAAACAAAATAACACCAAAATGTACATTTGAACAAGTTTAATTATACATTTGTGTAGTCAATATCAGTGCATATAGCCTAGTAAACTGCAATTATTTCATACATTCACACCAGTATTTTGCTGCAGAGATATTCAAATATAAAACAGTTCAAAATTCTGTGCGGTCAATAATGACTGTGTATGGCTGAAATAGGTAAATTATAATTTCTTTGCTTTTTGTGTAATTTATACAAAAGCCATTTTAAATGAAAATACAGACACTTTTAGGAAAAGTCAGGAACCAGCAGGATTATATATTCAGCAAAGTTATTACACATACATTTCGAAAAGGTCAAAATGACCTCCATGTCTTTTTTTTTTTTAATTATAAAGCGGTGCTATATAAATACTGTGAAAGTATTAAAACGCTCAATCCACATATTCAGAAACTGTGCCTTTAAACGAGCCATCAGGACTTCTGTGAAGTTGTGAAGAAAACTCCTTTAAATATATAGTAAAGATCCCTATTTTATTTTATTTTTTCCACTTCCTTTCCTCCTCACTGATTGGCTCCTGTTTCCACTCCTTGTCACCACTAATTACTTGATTAATTTCACCTGGTCACTCCTTATTTAAAGACTGCACTCCCTCCTCTGCATGGGGCAGCAGTTCTGATCAGAAGAGTTTCAAGTTTTTAGATCTTATCTCATGTCAGTGTTAGTTTAACTGAGCACTTTATTTGTCCTTTGTTTAAGATGGACCTGTGAGACTAACTTGACCTCCTGCGGTGAGTTCTAAGTTTGCTTTCTTCAGAGTCAAACAGCCAACGTGTGTTTTGTTCTCCGCTTATGCAACCAGTTTGAGTTTTTGGAGAAAATAAACCTTTTGTTCAATGTAGTGAAGATTCCTGGCTTTCATGCATTCTGACCTGATGGCCATGCTGATACAAGTCGACTTTTCATTCTGAACGTCCTAATTAAAATATATGCACTGCAAAATGTAGGCTTTTGGAATTCTATAGGACACTGCAGGTCAATAGGAAAAAAAAACATATAACTAATATAGATCACCTCAACTTCCCCAGTTGATTACTTACGTCAAGACAATTATTTTTTGTATTACAAGTTTTCTGAAATTGTATGTTTTCAATATGCAAATGAGGCATTATCTAATGCAATCTTTTGGTGAAATCTACAGACACAAATAGACAAAGTGTAGGAAAAATAAACACCTAAATGTGTATTTTGTATGTTTTCTTTCCACTATTATTATTGGATTGGGGTATGAGCGTCTGGTGGGGTTACTTACACTCCTGACCTCAGAAGCCTGGCTCAACATGTCGTGTTTACAAATCTTTTCTCAGCTCAAACATGCAAAATTGCCTGTATTTCGTAAAGACAACACACTAAAAAATTTAGTAAATTTGTCACAATTTAACCCTGAAGAAACTGAACACATTTTGTACTAAAAAAAACAAATATGTCTAAACAGTGTCACACATACTGTGTATTTAATCCCTGTTAGAACTATAACCCGTGCTCATGTCAGACTGCTCTAAAATGGGTTTTCTCAAAGGCAATCGCTTTAAAAGCTTAAGCTTGCTTCTCTGTCCCCAAAAAAACCATCAGAGTAACAAGATCAAAGTGAAGAGGAACTCTGTGTGACACGCCATCAAATCTCTTTCGAAGGATTTACAGTATCCACGGCCCTTTTGTGAGGCATCACTGTCAAACCTTAAACAACAGTTCTGACAGTGTTTTTGAAAATAAAAAGGGTTTGGTTTGTTTTGAGGAAAGAGATGTTTGTGCTGCAATCTCATGTGTAATATGAAAAGGAATAGAAGACCCTTTTTATAGCAAGCAGTGGAACCAACAGCGGAAGCAACAGAGAATTGATTATTACTCCCCATGTCCATGCAGGAAAAACATATTGTTAATAATTCCTCTGGGGAGAGCTGCTTCATTTAGATCTACGGTGGCGCTCTTCCTCCAAGAAGCCCAGACACCGGTTCACCTTGTAACATCCCTAGGGGACGTGGCTGTCACTGGAAAGCTGAAATATCATGCCAGCTCTGCCATCCTTCCCACTTAGTCTCAAAAACAGGCAGGTACCACACCAGGGGGAGACGGGATCGATAGATCTGATGGATGGAGCTGGCTGCCTTTCGGAGAGGGGCTGGGGGACGGAGGGAAGGAGGAGGAGAAGTAATGAGACCTCCTGTGAGCGATGGGGAGGTTTCTGCCATGGGAGGCTGGGCGCGTGGTCCTCTTTCCTTTCACTCGAGCTGCCAGTTTGGCCTAATGAGACTTAGAGGAGCTCCTGTCCTGGGGAGGGACGTGATGTGAGATGCTGCTTCTCAGCAGCTGTCAGTCTGTCGGCACCCACAGAGGATGAGGAACACGAGATATGGCATACCAGCACACTATGTGAAGTTAAGCTGGGTGTAGTCTCGCGTAGCCAGACCTGTCTCCGCAGCGCCGTGTCAGCGCTGGAGGAAAGTCTGGATCCAGTGTTTTCACTCTTGGATAGTGCCCCGGATACACCGACGGTGCTTCTGCAAAATAGTGTCGGGAGGGAACTTGTTTTGGTGGAACATTTACACAAAAATGTTGCAGACATATTATTTGTAGATCTTTACAATCATTCACTGAAAGAACAGAGCAGGACTGTCGTATTGCATGATCCAAATCTTCTTCAAAACTTGTCATTTTCAGCGTGAAGGTTGATAGCTCCGAGGTTGTTGTTGTTGTTTCCTGTAAGGGACCATGGACGTATAATAAAACCTGGATACAGCGATAGAGGCAG
>JAOVVB010200825.1:0-10886 GCA_028570985.1 Heterobranchus longifilis
ATGTCGAAGGTAAAGATGCATAGAAGGAACCATGAAAGGATGGAGAGATTGTTGGAGGGTCATACCGGCTCCCCTGCTATTCCCTTGTCCCCTGGAGGTCCTGAGGGCCCTTGGATACCCTGGAGACAGAAAGGTAAGAGAGTTCAGAATACATGTACACATCATCTCACAGTCATAGTTTTTGTGAAGGTTTGAGGTCTTCACTGTGATACTATCAGCAATATAATATAGCTAATATAACAGTATGAGTTGTTTACACAAAGAACTTCCAGATTCCAATAAGGATGTCAAAAGTACTCAGACTTTTTTCCGCCGGTGGGGGATCAGACAAAACTAGCTGAAACTGCATCATTCCAAAGGGATATTTACTCTAAAATTGTATCACTTTATTTTAGGTTATAAATAAATATTCATTTATATTCATCATAAATATTTCATTTATGCTGTGTTCCATCTTCATGTACTCTGACCCAGTAACTTCTACAGTGATGCTGAAACCTCTGCAGAAATCCCACAAGTGTTTATTATGATGATTATTCATATAGACCTTGTGGTTGCAGAGATAAACTCTATTCATTTTGGACATGTCATTTTCAAGCCTGGTGAAGAAGAGGTTAAAACAATAGGTTCTCCGTTAATTATACATTCTATAATATTGAAAGTACAGAAGCTAAAAAAAAAAAAAAAAACAGCTGTCACTGTTATTTAAGAAGCAAGCTATAGTTAGCTATGGCAATTCCAGAATTTGCTGTAAAGAGATATATCGAGTATCATTTTGTATGCTAGTATTGCATTGAAGTTTAAAATTCTGGTATCGTGACAACCTTAGATTCTAATATGCACTATAAAGCTTGTTGTTTTGGGGTCCATCTGTGCATCTAAGTCTCTGAAGTAGTGTGTATATTATTATGTATGAGCAAAGTGAACTCACAGGAAAACCTTTAGGCCCAGTTTCCCCTGACTCTCCGATCTTCCCCTGTAGGGACACAATAAAAGGAACAATATGTACGACAGGATAAAGACATGCTATTTATGTGATAATGATACATTTGTACAATATCTGAACATTGTACAACACAAAACAAAGAGGGGGAAAGAGAGTTGTGGCTGTGGGGCCACTAAACTTTAACTTGACCTTCACTTTCACTGAGTAATGATGCACTTTGATAAGATACTGGTAAAGCTTTCATTTCTTTTAAATATACAATATTTTCTCTTAACCTTGCTATACATTAAGATCATTAGCATTTTCAGCAAAATATGCCCAAATAATTTCCAGAAGTGGAGTTTATTTGCAGGCTGAGTAAATATTCTTCCAGTGAGCCATGCTATAACTTGTGTTCAGCTGTCATGTATGTAAATCTGGCCCACAGTGTGCAGAAACCTTCCAAGGACAGTCCTCTCCTCCAAACTAATATGTTGTGGGCCTCCACACTGCCGGTATCATTGAGATCTCCTAAATCATTCTGATGCTTCGCCTCTCCAGAGGAATATAACTACCAAAAAATATATGAGAGGAAGGAGTGGAAAAATACTGCAGTGCTTTACCTGTGGTCCAGGGAAGCCTATTTTTCCTGGAGGACCATCAGCACCCTGTGGAGAGAGGGAAGGATGAGAAATAGCCGGGTGCCGAGACATTTCAGTTTACTGTATATTTCCTGCCTCCTTAGTGGACGGAGAAGATGTGCAGCTTGCAGTTCTTTCCTCATCTATTATATATGCCGGAGGATATCATTTCTGCAATATTAAATGCTATTTCATGGTCCTTTCTCTTGTGTCTCCACAGCTTGACATGTGAATGTTTCTAGTTTTATATATCAACAAGGAAATTCCAACAAACGCATGCAATCGAGTCAGCTTTCTTACCGTCTTGCCCTCTAACCCCATCTCTCCTGTTGGACCGTCAGGCCCTATCGCTCCCTGAAACACAAAGACAGCTGTCACTTCACCAACAGAGGTCACTGTAACACAGCCAGACAGCCACGCTGTAAACAAACATCTCTGTGTAGTGCAGTGATGCCAACAATACCCCAGGTCAGAGGCAGAGGGCCATGAACTACACTTTTCAGGGTAAATAAGGAAGTAAGTTATGGATAAGTTTGTGTGTGTAAAAGTGAATGTGTGCACAGACGGACAGTGCAGGAAATAAAGGTGGGGGAAAAATCGATTCATGTAAGAATCAAGATTCTTATCTTGTTTTTTTTTTTAAGGATTTTTTTTCCTACAAAAGAACAGATATTGCTACTGATCATACACACCAAGTCAAAGTTGTGTCAAGCACTATTGTGTGATTTGTTGAAAAATCAATCAAAATACCAGTTTTACAGTGTTATTTTGTTCACAATTTATTTCTGAAATTACAGTAGCATGTTTCTGAGAAAGTTTCTTATTTAGGCAAGATGCAGGATTTTTATTTTTTATAACTTGAACTTGTTATTCTTGAAGTCACTGAGAACTGAGAAATACTAAAAAACCTTTCAATGAAAACGTGTTTATTTGTGCAGGTTTAGCATGAATACGTTACCTTCTGTCTCAGGTTTGCCTTTGTGTGTTTACATTATTGCAATCAGTTGATATGACTTTTTCAAATATAAAAACTCCATAATCTTACATGCACACAGCCTTTATTAGCGCACAGTGGAGTGGAGGAAATCATGAAATTAGCACCTCTATGTACTGAATCGAGAATCGATTTAGAATTGAATCGTGAACCGAATTCGAAATCGTATCGATTCGTGAGACTATAGTAGAAATTAGAGATGTTGCGATACCGCTACCAGTATTGGAGGAATTTCCGATACTGGTAGCGGTATCGTAGCAACTCTAACGCTACCAGTATTGGAAATGCCTCCGATACTGCATAAAATACTGGTGTGGTATCAAGAACGCGAGTATATGCACCGATCCGATACCACGTAGTTTAGCCCAGAAAAAATAACGACTTTAAAGTAGTTTATTTATGTTATTTTCCCGTGATGACTGACTGTCAAACTAGAAAATAAAAGAAAGTTGTATGGCATTAATTCTCTGTTTGTACATGTTTTACAAAGGGGTTAACCTGAGGCCATACGACAATGATAGCAATCATATCGCATCCATACAGGGTTAGTAGTACTGTTCTTTTTTTAAATTTTAATTTTTTTACTTTGAACGCATGGGTATAGTATCAGCCAATATGCAAGTTTAGTTATCAGGATCAGTATCAGGAAGGAAAAAAAGATATCTGAACATCTCCAGTAAAAAGACAGGTCTCACTATAGGGTGTCACACATGGCAGTGGAAGTTAATGGTCTGTGACTTGAATTATTTTAATAATCAGGGGGCACAACACCTGGGCACACACACAGATACATACCATTCACACTTAAACACACACACTGTCAAAACAGTCTCACTGTTTAGATTACATGGCTACAACTGTCAAACACAATCAATCTAAAGTGCTTAAAGGCCTGCTATAGTGAGCAGTGATAATAAATGGGAGCCAGGCAGTGGACCAACACCGTCCATCTGCTCTGCACCTGCACACGCACAACTTTCTCATCTATACGGTGGAAGATGCTGGCTCACAGATAATGTGATACTCTGCGGGTCAATCTTAGCTAATGGTGATTATACATAACAAGTGATTTTCTCAGGATCATGTAATTGTTTTCCAGGAGAAAGCAGATATAACATGACACAGCCACACAGGCAGCCTTGTTGTGTGAGTGCTTGATGACTGGGCACAGTGGGAGTCTGGCCCGCCGAGAACACCGCTAGCTCAAGTGCTATAAGCCTATTATACATAGAGCTGGATAAGCAGCGCTCATTAACATTCCTGTCTGGGGTACCTGCTACCCACTGCTTGCGTTTACATAGCCAGATTAACCGATGTGTAGGGAAAATATTTCAACCCTGTCAGGCCACGGAAAAACACGTTCACTCAAATATTATGCTTCAAAGTTAATTAGTTCCATTGATTTGTAACACGTTTCAAACAAAGGCAGAAAAGGAACACCAGGAGCATGATTTCAAAACAATCAAAACTAAATCTATCTAAACTAGCTCAATAATAACCGCAGAGAGGGAGGGATGATGAGATTAATACGCTCGTCAGTATGGAAAACATTAGCTGAGGATTTGTAGGTCAGACGTCATGAGGAGTTATTAGATATAAGTATGATTAGTCAGATTGGTGATTCCTCGTGGCTGACATCCACACGTTAAAATAGGCGTTAATACAAGCAAATTAAACATAAACACGGGAGAACAGAGAGACGATAGTGGCACCAGCTTCCCAGCTGGTCTGATGCCAACATGGAGTTTTATCTTTGGTCTCTGACTCCAGAGTATTTCCATGTTAGAAAACAGTCCAGTGCCAGTGTTTCAGAGGATGAGGCCAGATGTTACACTGCTGTCAACATTAAGGCCGTGTGCTTCAAGCCAAGTAGCTCACATCTAAAACACATATGGTGTTTAAGTCTGTGTAAAAGTTGTATATGGCCTCATTTAGTACTAAGATGTTTTATTCAGAGTTGAAATCATCTTATGAATAACACAGTCTTTCATGTTGGACATCTGAAACTGTTTATCTAGACTTTTTATACTGGAGTACAATCAAGGACAATATACCCAAGGACATTCAGCTATTTATATTATACTATACTTCCATACTGCCATTTATATATGTTGCCACTTTATCTGCACTGGGGTTGCAACGGCATGAGATTTTTACAGTACGATAACCAGAATATATCACAGATTCACGGTATACGCTATTACACAATTATTATGATTATTGGTTGAACAAGCACTTTATTATAATTACAAACCAAATTTCTTAATGTAAGTATGTGTAAAAAGTCTCCCTTTTGAAAGTAAATACCATAGATGAGCAAATGTACACGGAATGATAATCGTCAACCGTTATATATCTGCAACCCTAGTCTGCACTTTTCACTTCACTATTTACTTCTTACTTTCACTTTTAACCATGCTTACTATCTTGTATGTTTACTATTTTGTATATTTTGCTCATTTTAGCATATTTCTATCAGGTATTTTATTTATTTAACTACCTAGTAGTTTGACGCAACAACATTTCACTATACCTACTTGTATTTATATGCGACAAAGACATCTCTTAGAACTAGTGTTTTGGATTTTATAGACTCTTTTATAGCACTCTCAGCATCTCTTAAATGAAAAACATTTTTTGTTTACTTGTTACATTAAACAAAGGGGAATTTTGTTCGTCCAGAGGATACACATCAAGTCAATTGTATTTATATAGCGCTAAATCACAACAGAAGTTATTTCATGACACTTTTCAAACAAAGCGGGTTTAGAACATACTCCGTAATTTACAGAGACCCAAAATTCCCCCATGAGCAAGCATGAAAATGTCTTTCTTGCGCAGACAAAGCTTGAGTGTGGTTGGGGGAGCGGGGGTGAGACATGAGTGCGTGTCTGTGGTTGCACACATTTACTGTCTGTGAGAGAAGCACTTCTACAGTACAGCATGTCTCCTGGCTTGCAACACTCAGGTTACCCAACATAAGTCATGAAGCAGCAGGCAGATTTACTGGCACTGGAAGCTGCAGACATTAGTATTAATTGAAAACACAGCTTGAGACACGAGTGTGTGTTCAGGCCAACCACACAGCGAGGCCCATCTCCCATGGATGCCTCAGACAGAGAAGCTCAGTGCTGTTTTATCCCACGTTCCAGCTGGCTCAGTGGATTATAGCGATAAAAGACATCTTTTCAAAACCTTTGAAAAGGGGCCGCAAGAGAGCACATAAGGGACAGAGGATTTTACTACATCGCCAGCAGAAGCTTAGGTGTGTCAGCTGACCCCCAAAACATCAGTTTTAGTGTGTTCATCATTATCATAGTTACAGCCATCATCGTCATTGTCAAAATGTATTATTGTCATTAATGATTGCCACGTCATTCTCTTGAAGTCCACTGTGAACAATAATTTATTTGCTGTATGTTGTTCCAGAGGTCGAAAGTTTCTGTTGGTATTTAGCCAGCTGAAATTCCAGCTGTGATCCGCTTGTTTTCATTTCTCGCGAAATACTCTGGAGTTGTATTCGGTTTCACTTTAATTGTGACTGCAAAGCCGTAAATTTGACAAATCTCAGGGGATTACTGACGTCTGTATCTACAGTATATTCATTTTATATCTGTTGAACGCTCTTGAGTTGTTTTACATTTGCGTTGACAGACGTTTTCCCACTGTAAACTGTTAAATGTGTTTTAATAGGTGTATTTACACTACATTAACACTGATTGCTCCAATCACTTTAGGAGTGGCAGTGAGTCACCTAAATGGAATGCAGCCATAATTAATATCATTAGTTGTCCCTGTGACTCAAATTTTCTGCAGTAATATCTGCATATTCAGAATCTTATTTTCAAGTTTATAAGTTTATATTATTATATTAGCACTGAAACTGCAACATACAGTGATGTACAATTTGTTAAAGGTCCTATATTATGCTCATTTTCAGGTATATACTTGTATTTTGGGTTTCTACGAGAACATGTTTTCATGTGTTAATGTTCAAAAAACACATTATTTTTCTCATACTGTCTGAATATACCTGTATTCACCCTCTGTCTTAAAAGCTCTGTTTTAGCGTCTGTCTCTTTAAGCCCCCCTCCCAAAAAAAGCCCAGGCTCCTCTGATTGGTCAGTATTTCCGAGTCTTCTGCATCTGCACTCTCTGCGTCTCTGCACCGTCATTGCAGCCAGGGGATGACTGTAACGGCACTGTAGCGGCACTTTCTACCTATACACAGCATAGTTGTGACATCACAACCTCACAGAAGTCCTGACGGCTCGTTTAAGCCATAGTTTCTGAATACAGGCTGTGTGCATTTTTCTGTGGATTGAGCATTTTGATACTTTCACAGTATTTATATATCACCTGCTTTATAATAAAAAAAGACATGGAAATCTCACTTTTTTTTTACAGGCTTTCAGACATGAAAAATGTAAAAAAGAAGTCGTAAAAATTCCACCATAATTTAATAGTCCTTTCAAAAGTTTAGCACACTTAGGAAAAATACAAAACCAACTTGTATTTCCACAGCTGATTATAAAAAGGTCACAGGTCTAAAAGCTGCAATTGTGGATTTTGTGAATGGTGTTTTATGAGTTTGAAATCTTCTGCTAACCCAGAATGATTGAAAAGCTTTCCTTTGCTAATCCCCCCATAAATCATGATTCTCCAGTTTACTAAATTTATCTGCAAAGAAACCTCCAGAATAGCCACAATCACATTTTCCAGGACATAATGTCATGTAGCTGGGTCTTTCCCTTAACTGGTAGTCATTGTTCCATTTACATGGAATAAAAAAAAGAGCTGTTTGTTTTACATCATTGGAGCTCTTCCAGCAGTTATAATGAGCACTGACTTCTGAAAAGGATGGAACAGACCCATGCTTTGACTCTGAACCCGAGCGCGTGTTATGCAAGCGCCCATGTCCATTAAACACACATGACCTCAGTTCAGAGGCAGTTCCATATCACTTCATTATGTTCACCCACTAAAGTTTTTCCAACAGCTCAACAACAGCAAACACACACACACACGCACACGCACACACACACGCACACACACACACACACACACACACACACACACACACACAATACAGCATGCACAAAAACAGCAAAGTGACGTGTATCTGCACTCTTTTACTGAGTTTATGATCTGTTCCTGAGGCTGAGAACTTTGTGACTGCAGAGCACCAACAGCAGCGAAGCTGCAAAAACAACAGGTGTGAAACTTCAAACTTACCCGTAAGCCTTTGGGTCCTCTGGTACCGGCTGGCCCAGACGCTCCAGGAGGGCCCTGACAAACAAAGGAAAAGGGGGATAACGAGGGAAAGAGAGGGGGAAAGGAAAACGGGAAGGAGAGATAAAACGAAGGTTCACACTGACAGAGCACAGAGCCCCCTGGTTGTTGACCCAGGGGGGCTGCCTGACCTCGGGAAGACACTATGGGGTTTGTTGTTAGATCTGTCACTCACACCAATTAAAGGGCCTGCTCTGGAATCCTGTCCTGTTGCACCCCAGAGCCCCGTATTTATGTTTGTTTTGGTGGCTCAGTGGCCCCCGCCTTCAACCAATGCTCACTCTGTCAAAGCTGACCGTGGCAAGGACAGAGCGAGGGGAGGCAGGGGCAGCTTCTAATTGGTTATAGGTGTTGCACTTTTGACTGACAGGAGGGTAATGTGGGTTCAGCAGGAGGCTGCCAGCTCTCATAATGCTCAGAGGAACCTCTGCTGCAGACGGTGGGTTGTTGTAAACACTACAAGCTACTGTCATCTAAAAAGATACCAAAGACACTGTTACTCAGTGACATGTTTGGTAGCCTGTTAGCTATTATTATTTGTCTCTGACACAGCCATACCTGCTACTCTAAACCTCAGACAAAACCTCGATGTTGATGACTAAAGCCCAACTGATATTGACCAATCACAGGCATATCCGTATCTATCGTTATCGGTGTCTATGTTTTCCAATATACGCTGATATGAAAACCTTTTTTACAGAACATATGATGCAGAAAATGATGGCTGAGTCCTTGCAGAGGGCATGTGCTGCGTGTCATCCCCCCCCCCCTCTCTCTCCCCTCTTTGCTGACAATCTTCAGCTGTGCTATTTCATAAAGGCAAAAGCCCCCAAATTATTATTTAAGTTTTATTTATTCTTTATTTAAATTGTCAGCAATTGAATGATACTGAACATACAGTACTGATGTTTATTTATTTTTTCTAGTATTGGTTGACAATGTAATACATTGTATGTATAATGTATAATTATGTTGAATACTCTTTAATAAAGTTAATTTTTAAGAAAGCAGCCTTCTGAGTATCTTTGCATAGTCATATTGGTACACAAGGTCTATTTCCATTCCAGCTCAAAAATTCACTATATTGGCCGCCATATTGGTAATCAGTGATTTTTTCCCCTCTAAAATCGGTATCAGTGTCTCAAAAATCCCATATCAGTCAGGCTCTATTGATAACCATACAGCCCTTTGACTATACACTTTCATCTCCAAAAATGATCACGTGAAAAAAAGGGAGAAAAATGCAAAATGGTCAAAAGAGTGGTGACTTACTGGTCTTCCTGGTGGTCCTGTAGGCCCGGTCTCACCTAGTGTCCCTGGGTGACCCTGTCATATGTACACAAACACAAACACACACAGTTAAAACAGTATTATACAAATGACACTATGATACTCTAAATCTTAAAATGTGACTTTATTAGACAGGTTTTAAAGACACAAATTCATTATAAATTCTAGTTGACCTAATTGTAATAAATTGCATTTAAGTTGCACGCACACTAGTCTCAAGTAAGCCAGACTGATCTCCACAGTGCTGCTGGGGGAAAGTCTGAATTTAATGCTTTTTCACTCCTGGATAGTGAAAAAAACTCCCTGGCCTGTTTGTATTTCCTTAAACCAATCACAATCGCCCTAGGCGGCACCACGTCCCGACGGTGCTTCTGCAATATAGTGTCGGAAAAATGTTGTAAACACATTCTTTGTAGCTCTTTACAATCATTCACTGAAAGAACAGAGCACGCCTGCCTTCTGACATGATCGTCAAAACTTGTCATTTTCAGCATGTAGGTTGATAACTCGGAGGTTGTTGTTGTTTGGGATCGGGAACACAGACGCAGAGTTCCTGTGCGGCCAGGAAGTAAGGCTTTAGCTCCGCACTATTTGGTAAGCCCACCAGATTACGCGCACACTATAGTACAAACATACATCTGCAGAAAAGATCTGCTCACTGAAAAGCAAATCCACTGTAACAATAAAAGACAATGGGGAAAAGAGAAAAACAGACAGCCTGAGGAGATGATTTTATATCTGAAAACATATTGCTTTTGGCTTCCTTCTCCGTTATTGGACCTCATTTTTTGGCCGGGCCATTTGTAAAAGCATAACTATGTAATGGGGAGTATTTTCAGTCAGACCGCTCAGATCAGCTGAGTGCAATAAAATCTGTCCAATATGCAAACCCATAGCACAGTAGGCAGGTCTGATCTCATGCATCCATGGGAAAAAAAAAAGAAATCATAAATGCAGCTATACATGTCCGCTGGTCAGCTCCCTTCACTTTGTATGATGCAGTCTTTTCCAGGGGTCTGTTTCTGTTTTGTTCTGTGTGTGTGTGCGTGCATATGTGTGTGTGTGTGTGTGCGTGCGTGCATGTGTGCGTGCATATGTGTGTGTGTGCGTATGTGTGTGTGTGTGGGTGGGGTTAAGCGCTGAGAGAGATCCAACTGTCTGTCAGCCAGCAGGAAACTTCTCTCTGTTTCAGCAAGAATGATGACTAAATTCTTAACCACTCCAGCTGGTCGTGCAGTAGACTATCGACACATGAGACTATCGACATCAGATAAAGACACTACATGACAGAGAGGCCACTTGCTGTGTTTGAAAGAGCGAGGTAGGTGTGTGACAGCGGTACAGTAAAGCATATGAAACACAACACTCAGGTGTCCTGCACACTAAAGACAAAATATGAATGGATGTCTGAAAATTGACACGGAAAACATGAATATTTTAAATAAATTGTATGGTGTTTTTTCCATACAATAATGTAGATTAGAGTCCCAGGTATGCCTTAAAACTTATTTAGTAAAAACGCATCATAAAATCAAGGGCGTAGGTTTCGTTTCAACATTAGGGGACACACACATGAAACGGGGGTTGCACGGAAGTGCTTTGCAATCACAAAAGAAAAACAAAATCTGACAAATGATATCTCATAATTATGAGTTCCTATCTTGCAATTACAAGAAAAAGATCTCAGAATTACAAGAAACCCCCCCCCCCCAGGAAATTTTGAGCATCAAACACTTAATTTCCT
>JAOVVB010200835.1:0-10886 GCA_028570985.1 Heterobranchus longifilis
GTGTGTGTGTGTGTGTGTGTGTGTGTGTGTGTGTGTGTGTGTGTGTGTGTGTGTGTGTGTGTGTAAAACAAACAAGATGTTCATTTATAAGTCTTGTATTAACCTCCTCTGGCAACTAAACTAAAAACCCACTGAGGTCAAAGGCAGTTGACCTCTGCAGGAAATCTTTATATGCTCTGACACACTACAACCACTGGATGGCAGCATCAGTCTAAAAACAACTAAAAACAATAACAGTGAATTTGGTTTGGTGAGTGATGCCAGACAGTTGATGGAAAAGATATAATTTCTTTCTACAAAGCATTTCTCTGCATGCAAGAGTTTCTCCTAAATATCTAGCTAGACCTCTAACATTTGAAATAAAGTTCTTGTATTGTCACATTTTAAGGTCACTTAAATTTCTGTGAAGTTATAATGAACTCATGTGAGATGGAGACACATTTCTAAACATGATTGTAAATATAACTTTGGTAATACAGATTGAAATTTGTCATAAAGTACAATATGTTCAAAACTCACTCATATTATAATTTTGATATTATAATTTTCTTCGAGCATCTGCAAAAATCATATTTTTCTCAATCAATCATCAGTGAAGACACTATAATAAGAACATCTTGTTTAGGCCACTAGAGGGCAGCACTTATATTAAACTGAGCCATCTGTTTTATGGTGGTCTCTTCCTCTTTTGTCTTTCTTTTTCTATAACCCCCCAAAAAACATTGTGAATATTTGAAACTAACAATTGAATATCTTTTAAACATTTGAATATTTGGCATGTGCCATTTTTTTGCACAATGGTGTGATTAAATTGTCAGAGGAGACTTGTATGATGTTTGTAAGAATTATTTTCTTTACAATAATAATTGTTGGTTTGTTGAGCTTAAATCAAAGCCATTTGTTCCACTTTAAAAAAAATATTATCCCAAATTGTTAAGACAAAATAAGGACTCCCTGGAGGACAGTATTAATGCTCATCCTGATATATATATATATATAATAATAATAATTATTATTATTATTATTATTATTATATTTTTTAATATATATAATTTACAGCTACATGTCTTTGGGTAAATCTGTGTTTTATAATCAAAATGTAACGTTTAAAATGCCAGTAATCAACTGCACCCATATATTTGTGCCTATGCCAATATTCCCAGTCAGATTTTCTACATTAAGCTTTCAAATAATACTTATACTTGTTGGGTAAAACCAGTATTTTTCCATTGTTTACCACATAAATAGGGTGTGGTGGTTCAGTGTTTCTCTGTGACTTCCTTCCACAAACATGCAACAGTTAAATTAAATTGAATTAAAATGTTTCTATTACTGACAAATAGTGGCACTATGTTGCACTGTTGAACACCTGAAATAAAGAGGAATGTGACCTCTTAAATCTCAACCTCAGACTTGCTCTTCATCATCTTTTGTGTTAACTATTCTCTCTTTTGCTTTACTTAATTGGCCAATGAGTAACATGCAACTACTGTGGTAATCCCATACTTAACATAATATAAAGACATTATGACATCCAGTGTAATACACAGGAAATTAAATGAAAATTAAGGTCGCCCCCAATTGTCACACATGCACTAAAATATCTCAGGAATATAAAAAAGGAAGTTCACTATATAAAGCTATTTAAAAAAAACGTATTTCCGCTGCTCAGTTTGCTCAGACTGTCAGTAACTCTCCTCCGGAGCCTCGGGGGGAAATCAACAGCAGGTACGGAACAAAGGTAGACTGCTCTGCTTTGTTTTTGTTAATGCAGAGCGATTTGGACATCTATTAACCAGCAGCGATCAGGGTCAGTGCGTAAAGGCCCCGCAGGGTTTCATCATTAAACTCCACCGGCTCGCTCTGCCCGCAACATCCTGCTGCTGCACTCTGGGTAAAAAGACGGTTTAAATATAAAATCCTGCAATAAAGACTTATGTGACCTGCAATAGCCTGTAGGTCGCTTTTACTTTTCCCACAAAGACGTTATATTAACGTATTATATGCGAGTTCTTTGTCATTATTTCCTGTGATATCTCCAACACACTGTGCTCTTATATAAAGGATTTATAATGTGACCTTCCTACACAACTCTTTTAAATAGAGCATGTAGATTAAATGAAAATATTTGTATCCTAGGGCGAAATAACTCCGCAGAACAACATGCAACAGTTATTTTTTGGCAATCATTTAATTTCGGCGATCATAATCGACATAAGCAAGCATTTTTAATAGGATTTAAATGGCCTTTTATGCAACAGTGACTCTTATGAGTCATGCAAGTGAGGAAAAATATTCACAGTTAAACTGTATAAGGAGTTCAGGGCTCACCCAGTAAATAAATATAGATTGTATCTGCCACACACAAATATGACACTATAGGGGGGAAAAAAAGATGGAGCATTTTGGACACAGATGCATTCCCAGAACCTACTGCCGTCTTTAGGAGCCTTTAGCTCTAAACGCCTAATCAACAACTTGTTTTAGCTCATAATTTCCATCGGTAATGATTTTCTAATGCAGCCTGTACGCAAACGAGCGTATTAAGAGGATAATTATTAACTTGGTTAGTTAGTGCACCATGGAAGCCGGAGAGCTCCAAACACGCAATTACCTGCTGTGCTCTCCTGCAGGACTACATGCTGCTAAATTGTTCTCCTGGAGAGGACACAATGAGCGTCGTTTTGTTAAAAGTGGACACGAGTCGAGTCATTCTCCACATAACCACCGTTTTTTTTTCTTTAATTAATGCATGTGAAAAGCCTCAAGTAAAGTTTTCTTGTGCGTAATTGGCACACCGTATTCTAAAACTACAACCTACATAAAATAATTTGAAATAATGTATAAATTAATTGATTAAAAGGGGGGGGGGATGCATATTACTCAAGAATATTGTCATTATTAGGCCTATTATTATATTGATGTTGATGCTCATTCATAGCAAAAGCTCATTTATTAGGTAGAAAGATTTTTTTCTCGTTATTTTCTTTATTTTGAAACAGAGCGTTAAGTTAATGCATACTCTAAGAAAAAAAAAAAAAAATCAGCATTAAATATATCAATAAAGGCAAGCAATTGTGCTTTTGATAGGATGGTATTTCGTTTGTTGACGAAATATTCATTAATTATTGAGTTATTTTAAGTTATTTTATTTGTTGTGTTTACTTTCTATTTATATATATATGTATTTATTCTGTGGTTATAGCTATGGATATTCACTGTTCCCGTGCAATGCCTGGTTAACCTGCTGCTGTAACATAAGAATTCCCCAGTTTGGGATCAATAAAGTACATTTATCTATCTATCTATTTATCTATCTATCTATCTATATGAAACAAGATCAACAATATATTTCAGTTTGCACGTTGTACATGTGATTCAGCGGAGAAAGGGAATTCAATATGTTTGGTTTGACTGACATGTTGTTTTAGACCATCATCAATGAAAATGGCATGTAAAATATAACTGAAATATGGGCTGTGATAGTGGAGAAACACCGAACGGACACGTAAAATAACTGACATGTATGTCACAACGCTTATTTCAGCTAAAAACAACTAAAACATTGTGCACTTCACTGTGAAAAGAATGAAATTCCCACTCGTTTCAATTTTTTTGCGCGTTTAATTTTCTTGACATCCATGTTTTCTATCGTTCCTTCTAGAGAATCCCTGATGATTGAACCTGCACTGAAACAAGTGAAAGTTTCTCCCTCCCGCCGGCAGATTGTTTCCCTGAAGAAAAACGCGACATTAGGGCTGAATAGGACACACAATGAGCCATTAATTGGGGCACGCATGTTTTCTCAGCGCGTCTCTGTAACTAAGCTGCCCGGTCCTGTGTGATCTATGAAGCAGGTACTTGAGGAGACCTAATTGGCAGGTGCTCTGCTCCAATCAGCTCTCTGCCTGCACAGCGTCAAGCCACAGTGAAGGTTGGAGGCGCTTTTACTTTGTGCACAGAAACCCTCTGAGCGCGCGCAGACTTCATGGATCAGGGCAATTTGCAGCACTGTTGAGTTTTGTAGCAGCATCTCCGCTGGACAAGCTTGCAAAACACCCCTCCATCTTTGGGCATAATGCATCTCTGAGAGGGGATTTTTTTTCCAGCAAGAGGAAGGAAACAAACTGATCACTTTCTTCTGACATTGGTTTCTATTTCTATCAAAAGATGATGTTTTCCTCTGCAGGCAAGCGCTGCTTCACGATAGAGTCTCTGGTCGCCAAAGAGAATCCTCTAATAACCGAGGAGCCCATCCGCCCGACGGCTTTAAGTTACTCTAACCCGGCGACAGATGCGTTAATGAACAGTTACCAGGCTCCGCCGGCCCGCTCCCTCTACCAGAGCCCGGACCTGGTGTTCCCAGAGACGGTGAACCACCCATCCCTCACCGTGGCCCCTCACCAGCTCGGAGGCCCCCACCTACAGCATCCGCACTTCTTCGGCACGCAACACCGAGACCCGCTCAACTTCTACCCCTGGGTCCTCCGGAACAGGTTTTTCGGACACAGATTTCAGGGTAAGTGAAGTGCAAAATATACCAGTGTCTTCCCTAAGTTTGCGGAAGACGCGTAATTTGGTGCGGGAGGTTTGGGGGTGCTCCCCCTAGAACATTTTACGTTCTCAAATTAAAATTATTATGTAATTTCACAACATTTTGGACCATTATTATTACCATATCTGTGCACAAAATTTTGGAAAAGCTAGAGCATTTACTAAACAACACCTAAAAAGCTTAAAAATAAAAATGTTTTCATTCATTCGGCTTAGGTGCTGCCGAAAACGGCTTGCGTGCTTTATAATGGGAAAACTCTGGAAACATTAAACTGATTTTTGCACTTTAACATCTGCTCGTATACAACCACATTTTGATGTGTGCAACTATTAATGCATACAAATAAAACAAAGTAAACATCAGGCTATTCTGCACATTAAATGATGAATAAACTAGATTTGTGTGTGTGTGTGGGTTAACTGCAAAATCCACAATGTGTGTGTGCCTGTTTGCATAATTCAAAATAAAGTAACACTATTTCATAGAGGCTATAAAAGCGTGCTTCAATCTTCTGCTTTTGAGATGTTTCCACATGTTAATGAGATTTAATGAGATTCTTGTACATGGCTGTCAACACTGAAAATATTTCTCAGCTGAACAATAAATTGCAGATATCCATAAACATAAACGAACAAGGCCACCGAGTTTGCAGCAGGCTGCTCTCATATTTCCACTCTGTTTCGCCCTGCAGCTACTCTCAGAAAGCCGCAGCAGGAGAAGATAAGCTCTGATGTAGATTTTTTTTTTCATACAAGAAAACTCGCCCTAGGTTAGGCTCATTTCATTCTAAACATCTAGCACAACAGCAGGCTGTAGAGACAAAATTGATAAAAATCCAGGATGATAATTTAAATATAATGGAAAAAGAAAGGCAAAATCCTGCCAAGGTATTAACAGCAAAGGATTTGAACACAGCCTGCAGTGATTTATTTACCAGACAAACCTCAGCGCGAGTGTGCACGGACTATTACCAAATAAATGCATGGCTATTATTACCTATTATGGCATGTTAATACTGTATGACACAACTTATATATTGATTATTATTACATTCTTATTCATCTGGACAGAAAATGTATCACATAACATTTTCACACTTGCAGTTTGATGTATCCTAATTACAATATATAGGCTCATTTATTAATATCCCATAATGACCTCATGGTTGGGCTTATTAGTATACAAGAGGACAAAAGTTAAAAATAATTATCATATAATGAAAATTAAAAAATAATAAAAAGGTCACTATCAACAGAGAACGAAAACGAGTTTGTTATATTCTGAAATCAGAACCATAAAATAAACATCTCATCTTCTCCGAATATTTTCAGTTTCACTTATTTCAGCTTCCTGACAAAATATTGGGAAATACATCAGATTAAAGCGAAATACATTGTCAGTTAATTAACCATAATTATTGTACTGTATTGTATTAACTGTACGATAATTACACGACACACAATATCAAACCCTTTATGTTATTTGCGGTATTTTTCATCAATTAGTAGAATATAATTCTTTATCCGAATATATTATAGGCAATTTGTTATAGCCACTATTAGGCCTATCTGATGTCCATTTTCTCCAAAACTCCAACCGAGTTGTGCACGGAGGTCAGCATCGATCAACTTACATCCTTAACAGTAAAAAATAAATACATAAAATAAAAACAAAAACTGCAAGCTTATAGTTAGGTCTACAAAATGTTTTTTTAATCAGTTGTACATTTATGTTGCAGACTATACTTGCAAATGTTCTCCGTCTCCATACGCTAAAGTTGATAGGCTTTATGTGCATTAAAGAAATCTATTAAAATGCATGATTTTGCAGTATAGGCCACACAATGGTCGTTTTGTTAAAACCGCTGGTAAAAAAAAAAAAAAAAGGTTTTAATTTTTTTTTTTTTACCAAAATCTGTTTCTAATAGGCTACCACTTATTTACCAGGAAATATTTAATTTCTGGTAAATGGTATTATTATGACATTATTATTAGGCCACTAACTACTACAACAACTACTATCATAATAGCAACAATACACTAATAGGCTACTAATAACAATAACATTGATGAAATATTTCTGAATAATTTTTTTTTTGCTTAGCCTTTGCTTCTATTACCATGACAATGACAACTACAGCATAATTTGGTGTCACTTTGCAGCAGTATAGGCTCATTAACACGCTGTTCACACTGTTTCTGATTATTAGGTCGCTTATAAAACAGGTTATAAACGCTTATAAAACACACTGACAGCCGACCTGCACTGTCCACATAAAATTAGGTGTTATAAAAACCTTACCTTTTGCCAGCTCCGACTGACGGCCCGTGTTGTTTTCTTTGGCTCCGGTGTCAGGTAACGATGTGTCCCAGGACAGCCTGCTCCTCCACGGTCCTTTCGCCAGAAAACCCAAACGCATCCGGACAGCCTTCTCTCCGTCCCAGCTCCTCCGTCTGGAAAGAGCCTTCGAGAAGAACCATTATGTCGTCGGAGCCGAGAGGAAGCAGCTAGCAAACAGCTTGAGTTTATCTGAAACACAGGTAGGCTAAGCTAATGTTATGCTAGTTAGCATATGGATGTTTGCTGTAAAGTTAGGGACTCCTCTATCAAACACGGGTAATTCTCACCTACTAATTGTTAAAAAAAAAAAGCAGTTGACTCTTAAAGCACTTAAACTGTCTAATTGTTGAGCATTTCTGCTTTTAACTTTACTAATTCAGTTTACTGAGAGCAGTCATTTCTTTCGGCAACATTAATTTCCGGTACACCAAAGAATCGAACGCTGGTGTTCTCCCGGCTGTCAAATATCGCGATAATTCAAACAAAGTTAATTAATTAGAATTAAAGAAAGTTGGCCAATTTCTTTGTATTTTCTTTCAAGAAAACGATGACTGAATCAAAAAATAATGGGTGGATGTGTTAAATATTTGGGGGATAATTAAACGTGTATTTCAAATATATTTAGCTTCGTATAAATAGGCTATATCCGAATAAAGAGGAATTCCCTCTGAATAGTTGCATTATTCAACAGTACAGTACATGGAAATTTAACTGAAAACGAATATTACGAATATTTTAAAATAACCATAATGAGGTTAACTTGTGATACTGTAATGTATATACATAATAATAACCATAATCATAACTTCAATTTAAATCAGCAAAATTATAGATTTCAAAGACAATTTTTTATTTTTTATAGTATGTTTAGAACTGTTAAACTGTTAATATATGTAGGGCCTGTTTTAAATAGTTTATTTAGGTGTTACACAGACTACAGTGGTTTGAATTATAGGTTAGTTGTTATTTACAATTATGTAATAATCTAAATGTAGGCTATTATTTTGCAAAATGTGAATGACAGAGTGAGTTATAAATGAATGTTGTGAAATCATCGTGCATTGGCTGTATTGTACACTCTTAAAGAAATTCAAACTTTTGTAGATACATAAATCAGTGCAATCTAATTTAAATAATTTCCTTCCTGCAGCCACATGAGACATGGCTGCAGCTCAGTTAAAGCGTTTCTTAAAAGGTGTTTAATTCATGCATGCTATAGGATAAAGCAGCGTAAATATTATTGATGGTTATGTTTAATGAGTCCACATTATCTGGGTGTAAATTAGGCCTAATAGGCAATATAAAGAGAGGTTTCCTGAGTCAGCGATATGCATAAATGCTGCTTGCAAGTTTTGTGTCAGTCAATAAGAGGCTTGCAATTAAGCACCAACTGCATTATGCAAATTATGATGACAGTGAATATTAATTAACTCACTCAAAGTTTATTTCGAGTGACAAACTTTAGACTTGCACTTGAATCGCTGTAGAAACATGAGGACTGATCAAGTCACTATGTGGGAATTATTATTCAATATCACCCTCAGCAGGTATACAGGAATAGTCAACCTGTGAGAAAAAATAATGGATGCTAAAGTTAAAAAAAAAAAGCTGCATTAATACTGCTACACCTTTTCTGTGACCTATCCATCATTTTAGATCTGATCTTAAAGTATTCTGCACTGCCTCTACTTTAGACAAATTAACAAAAATACTCTAAGAACTAATGCAGTATATAGAGATCCCCTTCCGGTGGATCATCATGGGACCTAATTTCGTAAAAAAAAGAAAAAATACAGTAGTTAACGGTTAGAGTCAAATAATATTTTGATCATGTTTAAATATTGTGCTATGAATTACACGTATGATGTTTGTCAATTTAAAAGATAATTTTGCAAGTCAAGAAAGTCGCAGTTTGTTGTAAAACTGTTTTAGTATAAAACTGCGAAAATACATAATTTAGAAAGACTACACACGCACAAGTCGCTTACGTGACGTCATAACTTCATCGCTGAAGCTCCGATGCCTGTGTGTTTCGTACTGGGAGGTACTCACATCAGCAACGGGTCACGCTCGGTCTTTCGCTCGCTGCAGCTCTCACCATGGTCAGACTCGTAGTGATTTTTTTAATCTCTTTTAATACTTTTCCCAAAGTGCCGAGTTAACGGCCATGCTGGTGACGTATATTGTGCGAGACGAGAGATGTAGTTCACTGAGCGGTTTCACACAGAAGTAAACATTATACTACGACAAACTTACGACAAACTGAGACTTTCTGGACTTTGCAAAATTATCTTTTGACTGGATAAACATCATATGTGTAATTCATGGCACAATTCAAACGGGATCTAAGAAATTATTTGTCTCTCGTTTTTCACTACCGTACATATTTTTCCAGAAATAAGGTGAAAGGGGAGGGACTTGCCTCTCTATTGTGGCTCTTTGAGAGTTTCAGTGACAACAGTTTTTAATTTTTAAATTTTTGACAAATTATTTTTCACTTTCGTTGTTTGTGAGACAGGGCATGGCCTTGGTGGAGGTCTGCGCTCTCCGAGTGCCCTTCTAGTCTGTTTTATTTGCTCTAAAATTCATATGAGGCATTTCACATAAACAGATTTTTTTTTTTTAAGTGCAACAATTTGTGCGTGCACAGTGCAGCTGCCACACAACAATGTGAGAGCAGACGCACAGACAGGACACGGTCAGGAATGTGTTTTTGGAAATATAAGAGACAGACAAATGAGCTCAGCAGGACGATTTTGAAGTATTCCAAAAGTAATCCAAAGTATTTAGAATATGTTAATTTGAGTAATCCAATGGAATACGCTACAAATTAAATTTTAGGACATGTATTCAGTAATGTGTAGTGGAATATATTTTAAAAGTAACCCCCCCCCCAACACTGTGTACAGTAGAATTATCCTGAAGCCTGTAAGAGTACCAGAGGAGGAAGCTAATATGAGCGCTGGTGTTGCTATGTAAAAAATGCATCCTGCATATGTAACATATAGGTTAGTCAGCCAAGCTCATATTCCAAGGTCATACAACACCAGTCAGTCAGAGAGATCTTTAACCCGCTGATCTTTCCTGTGCATTAATGCAATGCATAGTTACAAACGCAAAGAGAAGTTGTTTTGTTTTTAAACCAGAATCTTTTTTTGCAAAAGGGATGCTGGGGTGACATCTGATGAAGGGCGGGGAATTCAAAAGTATAAACCAGTGGGTGATCCGTCAGTGGGTGGCATACAGTCGGTTATAAAAAATCTGGTTGTTTAATTAGTTTTAATGTAATGGTAGAAAGTGAAGATAAGCACTAAAGCCTACACTGGTTTGCAGGGGGTGAATATATGAATAATGAACATTTGGGAGGAAAATAGAACTATATATATTCTATTAATTTTTACACAAAATTAAAAAAAAACTGCCATGGATTGTGATTTTAATTTGAACTTTTATAGAGGGAAAATCACAGGCAGAACTGAAACAATTAGCTGATTAATTTATTAGTTGAATGAAAGAAAATTGACAAGAAGACATTTTTCAAGTAAAAAAAAAAGCCAAACATTTTCTTGTTCCAGCTTCTCAAATGTGACGTTTTTCTAACATTGTAAACTGAATATCTCTGATTTTGGATGGTTAGGTTGTAGAGAAAACCAGAGGCATCTGAAAACATCAGTGACGTGTGCAGACGTTTGTGACTGGGGGGGCCCTAATGGGGCACTGACTTATGCAGGGGTGGCATGAAACGTTGGAATAACATTAATTTACCATTTCTGTCACCACTACTCATCTTTTTTAATTCCTTAGAGACCCATAGATGCATGTTTGTCTTTGTTAGGGGATACAGGGGATCTTTACAGGGAGGTATCAGGTCAACAGTTGCAACGGTGCAGATTTCATTGCAACACTGGGGGGGGGCACATATTGAGTGGGGGGGTTTGGGGGGTCGTCCCCCAGAAAAATTTGAGCATCAAACACTTTATTTCCTGCATTC
>JAOVVB010200846.1:0-10886 GCA_028570985.1 Heterobranchus longifilis
TGGCAGCTGGCAGCATATGGAGCTGTGAGGAAGGTTTGCCCACGCTCACTTCTGAGGAAACAAATATTTGCCTGAAGGGGAGAGAGAGAGAGTGAGAGAAAAAAAATATTAATTAGTTTGCAGACGCACCGAGAGATAAAAGTCGGCAAGACGTATCCATCAAAAGGCTGCAGAGTTAGCTGCAAAATGGAAATTTTCCCCAAGTTGACAGATCCAGTATAGGCTGCTGGCAGAGCTGAGGGGAAGAACACATGCATGCTGGGAAATCACCGAGGTGCACAACACAAGAGCCCGACGTGCAGTCTACATTAACATCTGTGCATACGTTAACATATTCTGAGTGGAATTAACATTTAGGCATGCATCTTCCACGCCTGAGAAACATTTCTCTCGCCCCTCCAATTATTTCTTAATTATCATCTCCGCATACAAAACAGAGTTGCGCGGAGATCAAATCCGCACATATGCAGCACATCAGATGCACTCACGGTAAACATACAGACGCCAGTCAGGACGTGTTTGCAATCACATGCGGCTCCAAACCAATATACAAGATATATATCGTGAGCTCGCATCATATAGATATTGTATTTGCTTAGATATAAATACGCTTTGCATTCGGCTGAGAGATGCGTCTCTGCCGCCGCCATCTTGGGACAGGGCTCTGAAACCGTTCTGACCACAGACTGTATGTAAAGACTCAGAGAAAAAGTCAGACTTTGTGCTGTTTTTGGATGTTTTAATGAAAGAAATGCCAAAACTAAGCAACATGGAATAATAATTTTTTTTTTTTTTACAATATTTTACAAACGTGTTGGATTTGATATATCACAAAAGATAATCCTTCTTAGCAGTCCTGAGTGTCCTGATGCTAAATTAAGCTAACGCTAGTTTATGTCAGGTAAAGTAAAAATCTAGATGAGTATTTTTATTCATATAATTAGTAATATATCAGTAACATGCTGTGTATCTGTATGTTATTCAATCAGCAGCTCCGGGGCTGAACTGCATGTGTCCACATAAAAGAGTCAATCCCCATAGACTACAATGTTCAAAATCCCAAAGTTTACAGCAGAAATAAACATGTTTCCAGCCTGGTACAAAATACAGTTTTGGTGTCTATAAATAATTTCCCTGTTCATGATAACTGGATTTTTATACAACTCACTTGTTTAAATGATATTCAGGCTTAAAGCTGCTCGCTGTTACAATCTACACAAGATACGTTATTCTGGTATGAAAACCCACATTTTTAATTTAACCAAGTAACATGAATCATAAATACATGTCTGGCATTTGTAACAAACCGACCTGCTTGAAATGATGATTTTAATTGTGAATACTCCTCCTGCCTCGACAGACAGGCATGCACTGGGAGCTGCAGATCCACTGTCCCAAAATGGCGGCCGCGCTGGCGTATCGCTCCAATGAACAGCAGCAGCCAATCTGGTATCTATATATATATCTATGGGAGTCTCCCATTCACACCTTTATGGACTACTCTGATCTTTGACTTCCCAGAGGAAAGGAAAATACAAAATAAGATCTCTTCTTCTATTTCTCCTCGACATAACTGAGCTCAATTTAACATCAATATGAGATTTTGACCATTTTCTCATACTTCTTAAATTCAGCTCCTGAGAAATAGCCTCCATCTTGTCTCCGCCCGATCCCAATTTAAGATCTTAAACTAGTCCTTTTGTTTCTCCCTGCACTGATCTTTATCGTCTGACATAATCAGCTCTTGAGATAACAGTAAGATCCCAAAGAAAACTTGACTGGCTTATAAATGAGCCTGCACAATATCACAAAAAGTGTCTCAGTGATCAAATCCAAGACTCAACTCTGTATATTTCATCTGTTCTCAGAGTTGTCTCAATTCTTAAAAATAAGAGTTCAAACAAGATCTACATATAAACTTCAGTTTCTCAGTGATTTGTCACAAATGCATTTCAAATGCCTTTTAAACAACAGCAGAATTTGCAGAGCAGAGGCCCTATTGGGGGTCATGAGGTCACTAAAATTGCCAGGTCTCATTAATGCTGTCGGTGCCCTTTTAAAACGCAAAAAGAATTTTGCTCCCAAATTTTGCTGCTTTGTTAATCAACAGGGAAACAAGCAGCGTGTCAGTGAATGCTTAACAGTTTAAGTTATATATTTTGGGAAATGTGTTTTTTTGCCAAGATGCAGAGATCTATAAATCTCTGTGTGTCAAGTACAGACAGTAAGACACTAAAAGTAGGAAGTAGGGAGCCTGGCTCATTTTGAAGTTAACCAATGACATGCCCAATATGAGTTTATCTCTGCAACTGCAAGTCTCTATGAATAATTTCTGCAGAGGTGTCAGCATCAGTATAAATGTTACTGGATCAGAGTAAATGAAGATAGAACACAGCAGCATAAATGAAAGATTTCATTTACGCTTAAAAAAAATCGATACAATTTTAGAGTAAATATCCCTTTGGAATGATGCAGTTGCAGCTTTCTAGTCGAGCCTCGTCTGGTCAAAATGGTTTGTCATGTGACTATGTTCTTGCGTGTTTAAATGCCCTGTGATGAGTATAACAGGTTAAATTGAAAAAGTTTACAAATGGCTCTAAAGCTCAGTAATCAGCACAAAACAAATGTAAAAACAACCATTTGTGTTGATACGGGAAGTTTAGCGTGGTAATTATTTCTTGCAGTGACCGGAAGCAGCTGTTCTTGTTGTCACTGTGAGGTCACTAGGTTTTTTACAGTCGTGCCCAGTAGACGATTTGAGGCGGGATGCCATCCCCCTTGTTAGCAAAATGACCAAAATGCATCCCCCTTTTTAAACTGCATCTCCTCTCTCCATCCCCTAGTAGCAGAGAGAGTGCGGAATCTACGGCCCCGACCATGGCTCTGAAATATCAGTAGCCTAAGGCCCCAATCAGACAGAGCACATTTTGCAGGTTGCAAAACACGAGGCGTACCTCACTGTCTTTTTTGTTGAAGCTGACCAGATCAGACAGAGCACTTTTTAGCAGCCTGGGTGGCTTTTTGTTATTGTTTTACATTGAGAGTGAAGCTTTTTGCTCGCTGCTTTTGCGTTGGTGAAAGTTATCTCCACTTCTGTCTGCATTCCTCCAACAACGCAGGGTAAAAAGGACCTGAGGCATACTGTGTTGATTTAAATCCAGCTATGTGGTGTGTGTGTGTGTGTGTGTGTGTGTGTGCGTGCGTGCGTGCGTGTGTGGCATCAGAGATTCCCACGGACCGGAGCAGTGGGGCTCCAACGAGATGGGACACTGCCCACAAGATGACACAGGGCTTGTTTAAAAAAGAAAGTTGAGGCTACAATATTTTCAGATCTATCTTGTAGTTTGCCTAGAGTGATGTTAAAAGTGAGCTAACGTTAGCTTAACACAAAACATAAACTGTACCGCCCACTTGTTGCCATGGAAACCACAGAAGGCCCGCCTCTGAATGAATCTGATTGGACAACAGGAAGAAACGCTTAATGAAGTCGGATGCTTTTCCGCTCTGAGTTGATTTTTTTTTTTTATGTGTTCGGGGCGCTCCTGTGAAAAAAAAAACGCGAGGCGCTCAGCAACGCAAAAGCAGCGCGCAAAACGCTTCACTCATTGAAAACTAATTACAAAAACGCACTCTGTCTGATCGGGACCTACCAGATTTGTAATTGCGACTTTTCCTCTGAGTCTCGCCCTCCTGTCAGCTCCGTCTCGGATCTGTAAAGTTCTATAAACTGTAGCTAGAGTGCCGATACGGAGAACAAAATCAAAGACTGTGCTGACCGACTGCAGAGTATCTGGCAGCCCTCGCAGTACCCAGAGATGCTGCACTTAAGCACACGGCAGGACACTGTTCATCAAGAAATAGCTTCGACATGAAACCCTGCCTGAACTGCCACATCTTGTCGTTCTTTACATTGGAGCCACTGAATTCACTAATCAGGACCAAAAAAAAAAAAAAAAAAAAAAAAAACGATGAAAGAGCCTCACTTTGCTTTGATACATGGCGTTCAGACACTGACCATGGGATTATGCAGCACTGATAAGGTAATTAACAGGCTATGATAGTGTAATTAAGCAACATCTGAGAAGAAAGGCTGTTGGAGTGGCGTGTTGGTGTGGGCGCACATCAAAGCCCGTGGCAGTGCTTTAAAGGCAGGCGGGCTGTGCACAACATTCGCTTTAAGCGCGGCTCCTCCGCGAAGGTATCGACGAGGACAGAAAGAAAACGCTTGTTGTGCCATCGAGAATTAGCTGACAACACCATATAACGTTATTGTGATGGAAATCAAATGCTCTTTTCTTTCATTTTTTTTTTTTTTTCAAATGCAGCAGCAATTCAGTCGTATAAAATGGACGGAGATCATATCGAGGGAACACAGAGGCAGTAACTGATAGCTCCATTGTTAGAAAGCCAAACGGTGTGTCTCTCTATCAGTGCGCGGTCTCCACAGATTTCACTGAATAAATGGAAGTTGCATGAATTCACTTAGGTATTTACCTTGCTTTGCTTTATTGAGAATGCATCTTTGTCGGGTTGGTTGTCGGGCCTTGCAGAGAGCACCCCCCCCCACCCCACACACACACACACACACACACACACCCCCTCCCTCTGTGTGCACTGAACCAGCACAAATTCGGTTTTATTGTATTTGTTTGTTTATTTACTCTTATCTCTTTTCCATTTCAGAGGCTTCCTATCAGAGACCTGCAAACCTCAGAAGCCGAGTGGCAGGGGAGCCGTGGGTTTACATTTGTGTGTGTGTGTGTGTGTAAGTGCACGAGTGTGTGTGTGTGTGTGTGTGTGTGTGTGTGTTTCAGGGGATTGGTATAAAATTAAAATACAAATAGAAAGGAAACATTGGAATCATCACTTTTGTTATCGCCAGCTATACGGTTTTATAGCTCCCACTGTTAACAAACTCCTCCAGGGTGATGAAACAGAAAGCGCTGAAATGTACTCACTTCATGACTCAGAGAATATCTTTAAGTAATATTATAAACACTTGGCAAGACCGCAATGGGTGTGAAACTCATTTCAGGCATTAGATGAGGAAAAAAAAAACATTATTGCAGCCAACAATAAAACGCTCCGCCTCTGATGAGTACATTCACACAGTTGTTTAACGTAATTCTGAGCCAAGTCTGTAGGATTTACAGGGATAACACCTGATCTTATAGACCACCGCTTATATCTCAGGGATAAAACTGATCAGCTTTGAATTCCTTCATCCATATTGGGTTGCGAAGCATAACCAAATGTTTTAGTTGCCCAACACTAGCCGTACCTCGGCTGTCCTCCCGTGGGAGTGTATCTCTTTCTGACGCTAAAATTAACTATTGCAGTGCCTGTTCAAAACGTGACTTGGTATTCAGGGCCGGCCCTAGCATTTTTGGAGCCTTCGGTGAAATCCGTTCAGGGTGCCCCCCCAAAAACACCACACCGCACACGCCAATCTTTTTCTTTACCTCTGGATGATGCATGTCTAGAAGGTTTATTTATTTATTTGTTTATTTGTCAGGGACAATGCAAACAAAATCCAAACAATGTAACATGATTCTAGCGACCCCTGTCCCTGGTCAGGCTTTTCTACTTAAAATTCATAACATATCATAGATATCATTACCAAAAATACATTTCTTAAATTGAGCACAGTATAAATGGTGACATTTTCATACATGTGACATGATCATATAACATTTTCAATATTTACAATTATTTTACATGTGTTGTGTATGTGTGCGCATGTGGGTTCCACAACTCCCAGCAACACATACAGTATATCACCAAGAGCTAGGGAAAACCATGCACACACACATATATGCAAAACTTATGCACATAATATTTTATGTGTGCATGCATGCATGTAGTCCCTATCATTGTTTGTTTATGTTTGTTAAGGTAACCCTAGATTTGCGAAAACAATCCAAATCAAAGTGTTGTGCCACAAAACAGACTCAGCAAAACCACAAACCATATTTTTTTTTACAAGATGGAAAAATATCGGATCAGGGGGCGCACATAATTGTATTTAAAAGAAGTTCATACCTCTTCTACATGGTGGCGTCCTAGGCTTATGGCAAGGGCCGGCCCTTCGCTGTTTGCAGCTTTCTCGAGAACCACTCACCCAAACAACTTCACACTCGACACTGTGCTTCCTTCAGTCCTGAGCAATGCACCTGCCATGACATAGCTGCGTCCCTTAGCAATGCTAGAGTACCAGGTCCCAGGCTATTTCCTGGAACAAAAGCATTCATTCTGAAAGTTACTTCGCTGATGATTGAAATGTTTGAGTTTGCTACAATGTCACATCTCCGGTCTCTCTTTCTTCATCTGTTCTTGAAGTTACTGTAGCGATCGAATGTACTCAGCATGCCGTTCAGTGGTGTAACAGGTAATAGGGGTCCCCTCTCAAAACACAACACAGTGTGTACATAACGCACTACTAATAAATAGATTTCAAGAGCTCAGACTCAACACTGCACTTCCTTGGGTCCTCAGCAAAGTGTGAAGTCGATCGGATGAACGGTTGTCGAGAAAATCGAAGGACAGAAAATTGTTCTACGCTATTTCATTTCAGATAAATGTTGCATTACAGGGGACACTAAGACACATTTACAACCATGTCACCATGTGTAGCGTACTTTGAGCTAAATGCTAACATGCTCGCAGCGATAAAGCTAGAATGCTGATGTTTAGCAGTTATAATTTGACTTTAAACCACAAACATCAACCTCATGGTGGCGCTAGTGGAAAAGTCAGGGGGTCTCCAGAGTAATAAGGCTTCATTGCCTGGGGACCATGACTGTCTGTAGAAAATTGCATCGCAATCCATCCAGTAGTTGTTGAGATATTTCAGTCGGGACCGAATGAACATTAGCATGGCTAAAAAAAAGTTCTCCTCATGCTACAATGTCCTTAAGGTTCAGCATCCACGCTGAAATAACAAACAATGGAAAAACGCTTACAATCATCCTATCAGGCCTGTGGTCCAGCAGAAACTTTGGGAAGAGAGCAAGGATGAGGTGATTACATGCTACACATCACCCCCATTTTTTGTGGCATTTTCTAAGAATGGAGTGCTCCAGGATGTCAGGTTTCTCAAAAGTGGACCAAGTGACAATAAGACTCCTGAAACCATGCGACACTATCACGCATCTGTGTTCTAAAAAAAAAAAACCCTCAAATTTCCCCTGAGACGTCACAATGTGAGAGCAGAATGTTTTCATTTTGGAGAGCACTTTCAAAACGATCTGTTTCTGCTGGATGAATTATCAACTTAGTGTGGATGGAGGGCCAGAGCAAAAAAAATTATGCTTTTTCAAATATATCCACATCAGTGTTATGGTTATGACCTAAAGCCGACGGTATAATCCAAAAGAAAATTGCATTTGGTGTGTTCTTATACTGCAGATGAATGCAGACCACTATACGTACTGCAGCTGCAGGTGTTTGTTTGATCGTGTCCATGCTGAGGCGCAAAGTTAACTTTTAAAGGTCACATATTCTGCTCATTTTCAGGTTCATACATGTATTTTGGGTTTCTACTAGAAAATGTTTACATGCTTTAATGTTCAAAAAACATATTTTTTCTCACAATGTCTGTCTGAATATACCTGTATTCACCCTCTGTCTGAAACGCTCTGTTTTGGCGCCTGTCCCTTTAAAACCCCCTCCCAAAACAGCCCAGTCTGCTCTGATTGGTCTGCGTTTCCGGGTCTTCTGCATCTGCGCTCTTGGCGTCTCTGCACTGTCATTGCAGCTGAGGAATGACTGTAGCAACACTTTCTACCTGTATAGTATAGTTGTGACATCACAAACTTATAGAAGTCCTGACGGACTGTGCGCATTTCTCCATGGACTGAGCGTTTTGATACTTTTACAGTATTTATACAGCACTTAGACCTACTTTATCATCAAAATAGACTTTTTCACTTTTTACATTATGGGACCTTTTATGCTAACTCCATGGACACGAAGCTAAAATTCAACCCAAAAGGAAATCACATGATATTGTTGATAGAAATGTGGGTCTTCTTCTCTGTCTGAATTAACCGATGGCAATTTCTTCTGCACGCAGATTTGATTTTCCTTGGAGCGTTCTCACATACTGGTGGTTTAAGACGTAGTGCAGTAAAGAAGCATAAAGTCCCATCAATCACTGCCTCATTACCACCACCACCACCACCACCACCACCACCACCACCACCGGCGTCCTCGCCAGTCACCCCAAGTACTTAAGCGTGTGTGTGTGTGTGTGTGTGTGTGTGTGTGTGTGTGTGTGTGTGTGAGTCTCTGGTCCACTCAGGAGGAGAGAGCGAGCGATCTCGCCAGGATCTGAACTGCCTCTTTGATCTCCCAAAGCCAAACAGAGGGAGAGAGACGCTCGCCCCTCACAGAGAGGATTAAATATCCCTGAGTCGGGACATCACAACTCCCTCTCTCCACCGCCGCCCCCTCCCCTCCACCCCTCTTTCCTCCGCTCCCTTCCTCCTCCCGTCTACCCTGGTTATCACTGAGTCTCCAGAGGGGCTGCAGGGAAAGGAGAGCGAGGGAGAGGGAGAGGGAGAGAGGAGAGGAGAAAAGAAAGTAAAGGAGAAACTGTGCAGTTTTTAAAAGGACATCTGGGTCCACGAGGACTTTGACTGTTTCACCCACACAGGGTCAAAGTCTGGAGAGGTCACAGCAGAGTGTGTGTGTGTGTGTGTGTGTGTGTGTGTGTATTATAGGTTGTCATGAAGAAGAGGATTTGTTTAAGAGAGTGGAAAGGGCGGAGGGGATGGAGGGATGTTGAAACAGCCAGATGAAAGAGTGCAGGAGGTCTGAGCTGTTGTGCTAACCCCCGTACACTCGGAGGTGCCCAGCGTAACTTCCGCCCCACACACACACACATCTCTGAGAAATTCTTTTATTAAAGGCTTTCCCTTAAAAGAGGGTTTGTTCCAGACAAAAAGTGTTTACACAAGTGATTTACACCGTGTTTCAACAGGATTATACTGTAACAGCTCTGCATTTCCGAGCATTCGGAATATTTTTCATGTTGAACCTTTTTCTCTTTAATTTGTCCGTTAAAGGGCCCCGTGTGTGGAGGCGTTAATGGGGTTAATGTGGGTGACATGTTGGCAAGATATCACATGGACAGGGAGTCACTGGTGATAGCATTTTCGGAGCCCTGGGCGAAATCTATTCAGGACGCCCCCCCCCCCCCTCTTCTTCCCCTCTGGATAAGTGCGGTAACCCTAGATTTTCGAAAACCTGTGAAAACTCTCCCGAGACTCGTTTCCAACGACCTATCCTTTACCATCTCGCAAGACTTTTGCAAATCTTGGGTTACAATTCATACACAACCATACGACTGCTGCTGATAGTTCAAAGTGTAGTGCCGTTGCTTATCAGCGGTGCCACGGCCACAAAACACACTCCGCAAAACCAAAAAAACATATTTTTCTTAGTATTATTATTATTTTTGAATCCATATCTTGATTTTTATTTTCTCTCCATTGTTCTTGTTGTTGGCGAGGCGCCCCCTCCACATGGTGGCTCCCTATAGGAGACCGCCTATATCGTCTAAACCCTGGGTGATAGATGCACTGATCTTCTGCAGGCCAGTCATATGAACTGTGAAACTTACAGGAAGAGCAGTCTTTCTGCAGCTGGTGTGGCGTCAGAACATTTGTGAGGGAGCCAGGTGAGACAGTCCTCTGAGAAAATAAGGCCTCAAGTGTTGTTGGTGTTAGAAAGTGGCCCTGCTGGTGCTTTTAGACGTAAGACGTTCAGATTAGAGGGATGAAGTACTAAAAACTTTACTTTCAGTTAATTTCAAAGATTCATTGGTCTCTCGTAGCCAGACCTATCTCCACAGCGCTAATGTCCGTGCTGGAGTAAGGTCTGGATCCAGTGTGTTTTCACCCCTGGATAGGGGAAAACAAATCCCTGGCCTGTTTGCATTTCCTTAAACCCAATCTCGACTATTTAGCCTCTGAGGGCAGCCGGCAAGTTTTCTGGGCTTCCGGTGTAGCTCGTTTGAGTCTCCTGCGTTCCCTGCGGATGTCCGGGCCGAGACTTCCTCTTCCTCTTTGTTGGCAGTCTGACTAGAATCACTGCCAGCCCTGTTATGTGAGGCAAACGTTTCTCCACAAACGTCGATCAGCAGCAAAACTATATCAAAACATCCATTTACAAACTCTCACACAACTGCTGCCATATAATCCAGGTCTCATTTATCCAGTCCTGTGCTCACTACTTTACAAACACATTTATTTTCACTAAAACCTTTACGTAAAAACTATTTACATAAAACGCTTCCACACAAATGTTCTTTTTACAGCCTTTTACAGTTTTAGAGAAAATACTGAGCATACGACTGCATAAATGAGATTTTGCTTATATTGCATATATATATATATATATATATATATGTATGTATGTACAGTGTGTATATATATATATGTGTATGTACGTGTGTGTGTATGTATGTATATGTGTGTTTGTGTGTGTGTGTGTATATATATATACATACATACACACATACATACATATATACATATATACACATACACAGTATATACATATCCATACGTACAAATAATACTATATCCCTATACCACAATAAAACTCTATTTATCTACATGTATATCTATCTACACACACATACATGCATACATGTACATTTGTACACACATACACACACACACACATATATATATATACACATACGTACACATATGCATCCTCACACATCAGTATTTGATAGTATATGCTACAATAAAGTCCTATATTTATTTATCACATTATATTTAAACATTTTCTTAAATTTGCAGAGTGAACGACACATTTTTAATTCGTCGTCACAGCTATTCCACAGGTTTACTGCCTTAACAGTGTGTGTGTGT
>JAOVVB010200856.1:0-24750 GCA_028570985.1 Heterobranchus longifilis
ACAAGAGAAAATTCCACCCCCCCCCCCCACCCTGCAACTCCTTATAGTTAACCCTTGAAGCCAAGCATGTCCATAAATACACGCTTGAGGCTATATTTCATTAATCCACTGCTCTCATTTTAACTTCATCTCCGTCAAGCCTGAACGGACTGCTTTGAAAAGTTGCATTTGGATAACAGCCAAGACCAATTAGCTCAGCCTGTGGCGAGGATTCATTTTTTAAAAGTGTGAGACACGAGGAGAAGTATAGCAGAAGGAGAGATATCTGGCCCGGCCAGTAATTAAACAATATCAAGTACAGGCATCTTGCCAAAGGGACACGCTCCTTCTCTCCCCCCACATGTGAGAGAACAGGAGAATTCATAATAAGAGTTAGAGCGCACACCAGCCAACACACTTCCTCTCTGTAATGGAAGTTCTGTTATTTATTTTGCTAAATCATGTTTTTTCGTTTTAAGAATAGCTTTTATCTGTTTTTCAAATTAAGTTATAATCACTATAATATATCCAGGAGTGGACAGAGATATTACAATGGGATTCGATGTATCTGTAATTTATGAGAGAAAATGTTCACTGTAAAAGAGCAGCGTTTTAAGGTCCGGAAAGGACTTTTGTGATTTATGTACTGACGACTATGTGGGGGACGAATACCATGTTTTGTTTGAATGTAAAAATACAAGCATTGTGGAGAACAGGAAGAAATACCTCCCAAAATACTTTGAAAGGCACCCGTCCATGTTTGAACTTGTACTGTTGTTACAGACAGATAAACCAAGAACAATATGTAGACTAGGTGCCTTTCTGAGCAACGTTCCGCCCATCATTAAATAATCTGCCTTGTGTTCTGGCTATTCACCTTTGTACCAATGTTTTGTTTTGTACTCCACATTCCAATGAGTGGTCTATGAGTAAATAAATTAATCTGAGTAAAAGGCAAGTACTTTTCAGGTACATAAACCCAAAATTTCCAGACAGAGAATTCCTTTAGTAGTTAATGTAGTGTCACTTTGTTTATTTTACCAGCTGTCCATGTTAACTTTGTATGTTTTGATTATTTAATGCTGGGTTAGGGTTAGTCTGGTGTGACATGCCAGGTAACAACAAACATGACAATGGGATTGTTTCCGTTCCTATAATAAAAGATGTTTTGGTGTACATGAGTGACGGTGTAGATGAAACACCAGATGATGTTGAAAATCAAGGATTTTTCAAGGAGAATATTTAAATTCAAGCATATTCCAAACCTTGAAAACATCAGCATTTCCCAGACTTTGTACGAACCGTGTAAATGCACTGCATGTGGCCTTGATTTGGGGAGTTAAATCAAAGGTAACTCACTTGTTTAAATGACTCATCGTAGCTCCAGTCGGGGAAGCCGTTGGGTGATGTGAAGGCGGGCTGGCCTGCAGGAGACAGCAGCTCCTTCTCCTCGTGCTCCTGTTTTATGGCTGACGGTGGAGATTGGGACATTTGCTTCACAGCGGACGACTGAGGTGTGGAATAAGGAGCGAAGGGGAAGCCTGCAACCTGCTGGAGTTGAGGCTTCTTCGCCTGCTGATGAGGCCCGTCCTCCACCTCCTCCTCCTCCTCTTCGTCATCATCATCATCATCTTCCTCCACCATTCCCCGCTCCTCATCATCCGAGTCTTCGTCATCATCCTCCTCTGGATCTATTCTGCTGAGGTGGCTGTTCAAAGCTTGTTGAGCTGCTTGATAAGTCTGTCCATCTGCTTTGCCGAATAACGCAGAGTCTAGTCTGGAGCCAGAGGCTCTCGCCGCAGCAGCGTGTTGAGCAAACAGGAGCTGTGCGTGAAGGAGATGTTTCTCCTGCAGGTTCATCTCCAGTTTGGCTCCATGTTGTCTCTGCAGCTGCTCCATCATCGCCTCCAGCTTCACCCCAGCATTACCAGGAGCGGAACTGCCCTCCTCCGAGTAGCTTGACTATGGACAAAAAAAAAGAAAGAAAAAAATACAAATCAGCAAATTAATTGAGAAAATTGTGTTTTTTAGGTGTTTTTGCATTTATATGTTGCAGAAAATGATCCAAAGTCATAAATAATGGAAGCTGCATTCAACAAGTATAAAATAAAAGAGGCAAATTAAACTTTTTGAAATGTGTTGTTTAAATTCTAGGTAGCCTATATTGTCTGAATGAAGTAATACATTTCTTTTTTATTTTATTTTTTAGATACAAACAAAGTCATGTTAGTCATGTGCTTTCTGAGGCCTTTTTTGAAGAAAAAGAAAGGCCTCAGAAAGCACAATAATGGTGGATTAAAGAGAAACAAAGCTTGAGACAATAATTAACAGAACATGCATTAATTAAATTGAGAATAAATTAGCAGCAGGACGCAAAATGTTTCTCACTAAGGATATTCTGTGCCCTCATTGGTTGAAAAGCTAACAACTCAGGATCATTTCACAAATCGATTATTCGGTTTAATAAATCAACCTTATTTCACAGTGTAGATAAATGCGAATACACGGCCTACACTAATAATCATGAAAAAAAACTCAACCTAATTAATAACTAAAGCGAAAACTAAATAATTAGCGTGCAAATGTTCCGGAAAACGTCTACATTAATCGCCATTTGCTTTGTTACTGTAACAAACACGAGTGGGAGCGTTACCAAACAGTCGTCGACACTCACCATTTGCGCCTTTGAGTAATCCATCATCGCCAACAGGTCGTATCTAGTTTTTCCTTCTTCCCTCCGGCAGAAATAAATCGCATCGCATGACCACTTTCTTTTTTTAAACAGAAAAATGAAAGATTTCTCTGATCAAATGTGATTTAAAAGTCCCTGTAGTGTGGAGGCCGGAGTGATCGGAGCTGGAGGAGGGGTAAAAACTGCTCTGCGCTTTACCTCCCTGGTCACTGCGCATGGAAACTCAAACATCTTTGATTGTCTTTGACTGAGTGGCCTACACCCCCAACTCGCATGAATGAAAGGCCCGCCCCGTGCGTAAAGCTCGTAAAGAGGGTTTTCTTTCCTGCATATCTGTAGAAACTACCCACCCACTTCACAGGGAAATCCCACCCACTGCCATTATCCTATACACTTGTATGGTTATTGAGGTAGCACGACCTCTACTAAAAATATGACAAAACATTATTTTAGTCTGGAGCTGCTTCATTCACAATGCAAAAGGCCTTTACTCCCACAGGACACTTTGTTTTTCCTCTGCTGCTAAATTGGTCACATTTAAAACATGCATGGAAATTCAGTCCGGCTATAAAGTCATGGTTCATTAGTCATTGTCCTTTTTTTCTTTGGAGCAGGATTAAGTACATTTCACATGTGTGTAAAAGAGGCTGGCAGAGGTCATCTGTTGAAGGTAATGCTTATCTAATATTCTGGAGAAGAAAACAAAGGATCCATCTTTAATTCCTGTATTCAAATAGATGTTTGTCAGATCAACTTTATCACTAATTGGTTTATTGGAGCTCCAATAAGAGAATATGGCTCTTTTGACTTTTACTTGGCTACAAAACCTTTTTTTTTTTACTGTAATTTGGCAGAAAATGTGGTGCATTTGGCATCTTGGTGAGCATCTTTCTGTTTCTATTTTGAACAATCTAATATTGGAAATATTGGTTATAGTGACTCCGACTCCTCTATAAAAAGCCTGAGGCAGAGGCTGTTGACATGACATGATTGATTACAGGATAAGAGCAAAAATCAAAGCCAAGAAATTAGCTTTCAATTAGCTCAAGATGCCTTTTTCTGAGTTTGGCAGAAACATACCTGAAATTGAAAAATAAATCACATGGTGTGTTCATGGACTTGAAAAGAGCAACTAAGCATACAAAAACAAAACTCATTCCTCTATCATTATATTAAATGCAAAACAATAACAGTAGAGAACGACTGATAAACTGTACAATTAACTCAAATAGTGAACACAATAACTGCAGGAAATTTGTGTAAAATGAGACATTTGGATGCATTTTGAGCAGATTATTTAATGTCAATATTGCAGATATTATCAGACAAATAAAATTCTCTGTCTATATTATATATTTCTTTGATACTTCATAGGTTTCTTTTATGACAAATGCAGTGTTTTCTTCTCTCTGGCCATTGTTCTATTAGCTCTTTGGTTGTTTTAATTGCAGTTTTCTAATGCACGACAAGCCTGTTTAACAGCGAGGGAAGGGAATATAGTGTTCAGGTCTTCACTGTGCCCTTATCTTGTGCCCTTATCTTGTGTTTTATATCTTAAACAATAATACAAACTCACAATTTTGGTTTTTTTTCCACAGAAATGAATGAGATGCTGAGATATAGGCCAAATGTATATATATATATTTTTTTTTTTAAAGAGAAAAAAAAGAACCAATGCTCTAAGTGACAATGTTAACATAAGTGAAAAATAATTTGTGTATCCACCCTGTGATTTGGATCCACTCTAAAATGTGTGGGTTCTTCTTTGGCCCACGCGACACCCTTTTACTAAGTTTCAAGGAAATCAGGCCACTAGTTTTTCCATAATTTTGCTGACACACAGACAAACTGAGCCAAAAATCATAACCTCCTCGGCTGTGGTAATAAGCAGTTATATTTTGGTTGGTAAACAAGTGGTTTACTTGTATGGTACCAATTTATAAATCTCACACCATATCACATAAGTAGAACTTGGCAAAAATAGACATAGCTTGTTTTATCAATTATTGAAAATGTTTGAATCCCCCCATTCCAGGAAAATGCCTTTGCATACCATGTTATCTTCCTTCTTAATCATGTCAAAAGATACCAAAAAATGACACGAGAGCCACCACTCCTGTGACACATTTAAAGTTTGATAAAAAAAAAAGATTGCCAAGGTTGCAGTGAAAAAGAGCTCTGAAATAATTTACTCAACTCAGGTTATTTTAACTCAAAGAATATCTTACCATTGAGTACATATTGTTTTAAAAAGAGGAAAAAAATTGAATAACTGCGCACATTCCAAAATGGTACAATTACAATGTGGTTTGACACAAGCCCATTGAACATTTTTTACTAATACTACTTGGGAGTTATTTTTGCTCATCCCAATAAAGGTATAGTGTTCATGGTAATTATAATAATTATACTATTCAAATAATCTTATATTTTCCATATAATACAATGCATTATCTTTTAAATCCTGAAATTCCCATGGACTGTAAGTAATGTCTACTGTCCCAATCTTAAAAAAATAAAATAAAATGAAACAAGAAACAATGAAGTTGCCATATTTAGTATTCCTTCGGGCAATATTATGTGTATTATGTGTTGATAATAACATTACACAATTTTCCATTTTAACATGTTTATTTTACAAGCATGTAAATTTTCCCTGAAATGAAAACAGATGTAATATAGATTGAATACAGTAGAATGATTTTTACATTCATGTGAAAACGCTGCTCCCTGGTGGCAAAATGTGACTCTCACAGTTATGTCCGCACACACACACACACCCACACACACACACACACTCGGACAACATGCACCGTAAAAATGACACTCTGCTCTCTATTAAAGCAACTTGTAATGCATTGAGTGTATTGCTTCAATAAGTACTCAAAATATCCCAAAATACTTGTGACACTCAATATAGATACACTTTCCTTTATTAGGTTCATCAATATTTTACAAGCAAAAGAACTTAATAAAGGCCAAATTAAATATCGCACGTATTATATGAGGCAAACATTGAAGTACAAGGGTTCTGTGTCCTGGGGATATCCACTGTCATTAGATCTGAAAGAAAACAACATGTATGTTAGATTTCTCTCTTATGACACAAACAAAAAACAAAAAACACGACTGATCAGAGCATTTTAATACCTACCCATCTACACTTTGTCAATGCCGAGCTCTTCAGGTGTAGGGATGCCAAGCTCGTCTAATGTTGGCTGCAGCTCTTGGATCAGATACGGGTAGATTTCTTTATGAGGGCCGGATTTATCCTGAGGAAATCACAAATGGTATAACCCATTAATCATTAACTGTGACTTCCAATGGCAAAGATGCTGGTTGGCAACATTCCCCGAATTATTACCAAGCTCAGAAGGTGCGCTTTATCTCTCACCTTCACAGCTTCCAAAATTCGAATAGCGCTGGCCAAGTCGTTTAACCTCCGACACGCTCTCAGTGCTGCCTCGAGAATCTTTGGCTCAGGAACCAGATCGTAACCAATCAATGTGTTCATCCCTGAAAGAAGGAATTACATCTTTTAAATTGGAGAACAGAGACAGAAACACTTTTTCTATGAGCTGCATTTCTTTAATTTTGTCTGTTGCTTAAAGGATTGGCGATCTCAATTTTTATTTTGAGCAATAAAGTGCTAACAATACAAGTTTAAGACAATACAAAACATGGTGCTGAAAGACAGCAAAATCAATAGTCACAAAACAATCAGACAATCCAAACAGGACAAAACTAAACAGAAAGAAAACAAAGATTTATATTATATATTCTGTTTTTCATGTGAATAAATCCCATGAAAAGATCAAAACCAATAACGATACTGATAAAAGTCTGATCTGTATTGTATCCCTCTGTACCATAGACCTCCATAAATGACACGTTCCTTATTTACCCTGAACATGAGTTGAGTTGACCCCATACACACAACATGCTGGAGCTAAAAATACTAACTAGTGCACATGTGTAAATGTGTATTAATACATGGCTGAATAGTTCCCAATAATTGCACAATTTATTTGAGTGTCCAGCTGTCTTAGGAAATTAATGAAGCTATTTTAACAATGAAACTCTATATTTGTGACCCATGTTTTAAAGGGATAGTTGGGATGTTTTGAAGTGGGGTTGTATGAGAATGAGAGAGAGAATTCTTTATTTGCCAAGTACATCTTTCACATACAAGGAATGTGTTCTCTGCATTTAACCCATCCTAACTATTTAGGAGCAGTGGGCAGCCACAGTCTGGCGCCCGGGAGGCAATTTTTAGGGTTCAATATCTTGCCCAAGGATGAGGTACTTATCCATAGTCTGTGTATTCCCAGTAAGCTAATGTAATGTAAGCAATGTACTGCTGTGGACAGGGCCACCTAAAGAAATCTATATCATTTTAAGTGTATGCTATATTTAGAATATCTTCACCACTTGACCTCGCTGTAAAACAGCCATTTATGACAGGGGAACTGTAGCCGTTATTTGGCTCTCTTCAAAGCTACCAGACTCCTTTGACAAAAACAGCTTCAGTTCCACATGGAAAAGGGTTATCTGATGGCAAGGTAAAGACCTGAAAATATTCTAAATATAGCGTACACTTAAACTGAAGGGTTTTCCCGACCATTATAAGGCTTAGGTGCAGCACCCAAGCCGTTTTGGGCAGCACCTAAGCTGAATGAATGAATAAAAAAGATCTTTAAGCTTTATTTGTGTTGTGTATTATCTATTTTTATATGCATATGCAAATATACACACACTTAAATCTTTATATAGATTTTTTAGATGGTCCTATTTTAGGTGGCCCCATCCACAGCAGTACATTGCTCAGCTTACCAGGAATAGACTGACTATGGATAAGTGCCTCATACAGCCCCACTGGAAAACATCTGAACTATCTGAACTACTAAATGTTTACATTTTCAGGAGGATCCAGTGGGTTTGGGGCTGAGCGCCACTTAAAAGTATGCACATTTGTAAGTAGTGAGAGACAGACTTATTGCTGTTTTTTTGTATTTTCATGGGAATTGTTGATAACAAAAAATATGAATTAGCGTTATCCTTAAATGTTTTCTTAATATACAAGCTGAGCATACAAATGTTTGCAAGTTGAAACTGCAAACCAACCACATTTGCAACACTACTTCCTGCATATGTTTTAGTGCAATGTTCAACCACTAGGACTGCCTACTGAAGCATTTCCATAAGTTTCTGGTTTAATAATTTCTCACCTGACAATGAGTCTTTCCCTATTTCGCTCTATTTCCATCCTGCAACTCAAAACATCTCTTCTGTTGTGCTTTTCCCTCTTCAGACAAAAATAGCCTTGCATTGAAAGAATGTGCAATGCTTTAGGTACCACTGAGATGATGAAATATGATCCAGGAAATCCAGGGTCAGTAACACATTATTGTGTCTGAAGGCGTATCAGACACCAAAACATTGCACAGCTGTTTATAATACTGTGACAGTATTTTATTACTCTGGAAAGCCATCACGCTGTCAATCATTTTTCACACAGTGCTGTTTTCTGTCTGAGCATGGCCTTAACCAATCAGAATGGTACAAACCCAACAACTAAGAGGGTAGTGTTGACTATGGCCAGGTATCAAATCTCAACAGCTTGTGATACTGACCAAAAGGTGTCTGTAGCATGAAGAATAGCATGAAGCTGGCATCAAATTCCTGCTCATATACTGTTCTTTCATTATTCTTTTATCACAGTTTCTCAGATTTGAATCATACTTTTGCCAATTTTAGAGTGTATTTTATTTACACAGCTACTTGTCTAACAACATTTGTGAAGTTAGGATTATTCCACTAAATGAAAAATGGGATTTTGTAGAAAGCATGTGTACATTCCTCAAAATTAGGTATTGAAAAAGTATTGTTTTGGTATCTGTTTTGAAATTCAGGTAACAAATTAGCACTAGTATTGAATATGTTACAATGATACCTGGCCCTAGTATTGAATGTACATGGGGACTGTTACTCCCATTAAATTATACAGAGACAAAAGTTATTATGGCAAAACTAGTCGCATTTACAGACAGATCAGCTATGTCACTCATTCAAAATGAAAAAAAAACAAAAAAAACTGAATGAACATTGAAAATAACTCATGCTAACTCCTGCACTAATGGTTGACACTACATATTGAGTCTCAGTTTTTTATTTCACAATGCTAATAACTTTAGTGATTCAGTTTCACTGCCATCCATAAACATACCTTTTCTCAGCTCCCATGCATCAATGTCTGGCTTGTTGAAATAGGTAACCCAGCGGGCATCAAACTCCTCATCTGTCTCTTGCTTCCCATGTGAGTAACACCTTGAGGCCAAAGGAGCTGCACAATGAAAACACTTTTTTAGTTGGACAAACTATCAGCAATAAAATAAAACACTTACAGTTGCACCCAGTGTCAGGTGATGTAGAAGGGTAAATACAGTCATGGGTATCTAGTAGATGAGGACAGATGATGTCTAGTAATGCAATGTAGCTGCAACATTGCCAATATAATGATATGAACTACCAGTAACCTACCAGTAATACACTCAAACAAACAGGACATTTATATTCATCCTATGGTTCTTATGATGGATGTGGGAATCAGACAATGTACATTTAGTTAACTTAAATTGTAAATATCATATAACGTTATCTGCAGCTGCACTTCCTGGACAGATAAAGATAATGTCGCAAAGCTTTTGCTAAAACATCACGACAACATCCTAGTGGCGTGTGATTCCTACCAAACTAAACCTTGATGTCAGAAATACTGGCGACTATTTGCCTGAATACAGCTAACGTTATAGTCAACTAACCTAGTTAGCATGTTAGCAACTAGCATCTAGCATCAGCAGCAAAACCACAGGCCCTAGATTGAGCCTAACAACTGGGTCATGGCAAGGACACAGACACCGCCGAGCTAAACACTTTCAGAGCAGCACACATTCAGGTTATGTGGCTAATGGTAATACTGAACGGAAGTCTACATAATTTGACTGAAACACTAACACGTTTGACAGTGGAGCGTTTATTAAAAGAGACAGATACACCGGTTAAGGTAATATCAGCTAACAAGCTAGCTATCTTAGCGCCCCAATGTGCCGACAGCCACACATGATTTCCGTTACAACTTTGCCTGGACAGTTATGAGCTACAAAATTACAAAATAACATTCAGATGTGAACACATACCTCGACACCCTGGCTGCGTGCGGGTTAAACTCCGAACACCGGAGACCGAGAGTCGGACGGCGGCTCTGAACATGATGCGGGACTGCCAGCTACACGAACCGGTGAGATTTGGAGGAAGCTAGCGATAACTTGCTCAGCCCGTCACGTACGCGAAGCCCATTCTGCGCATGTGCACACTGCAGCTCTTTAGTATTTTGTTTGGTGACCTGCTGGCTCTGACTTTGACCTAGAAATAATACAGTGAAGTGCAGAGCCCTTTTATGATTTTCTGTCTTTATTTTAACCCTTGTGCATCCCTCCAATATATTAATGTTGTTTTCCACTTTCACTGAGTTACTTTTTTCCCCTCTTTTTTTAAAAAACAACTTCAGTCCTGATCATACTACCAACTATTTATTCATTTTCAGAATTGTAACCCTTTAAATGTCAGTTTGTTTACATAATACCACTGCTGTTTTTTTTTTTACAATCTGGGATTATCAAGGATTAGCAACAATATTGATTTTGATGCACTGCATCAAACACCAGTGCTCCATAATACAGCAGCAATAACCCGAGTGAAAACCAGGAACATGACATGTATTTTCCCCATAGGGTAAACAAAAGGAAAATAGTAAAATTTGCATTTTTAAAGCATAGATTGCATGATTTTATGCTGTAGTGGTCATGGGATCAACAAATTGAATGAGTTTCAATTGGGACATTTTTGTCCTTAAGGGTCTGGGTGTCTGTATTTTGGCTACACAGTTTATTTTAGTCAACCATGCCAAAATGTGTGCCATATAACAATCGCAGGAATCCAGCTGCCATGCAAGGTAACATTAACACAAAAAGACAAAAATGTCTCTAAATTGCTCCCAATGGAAACTGGATCATCATGTTCATAGGCTACATTAATATTCTCACAGAAAAGTTCAGTAATCATTTAATGGGATAAAAAACTCCAAGCTACTTTAAATACAGTTCAGTTGCAATAAGACGCCATGTCAAAATGCTATGAGACCCAATTGAAGATGCAAGTTAAATAGTCCCAAAGCTTGTGGTGTTGGATACTATTATTTTTCCATTTCACTGTACTGCATTTAACTATAACACAGAAAAAAATGGTCTGCCAGATGACATGTTTTGGAGGACAGATTGTAATCCCCACAAATGCTAACTAACTTGGATCAAAGTCAACTGAATGCTGACAGTATATAGGTGGTAATGTGCTTAAAATAGGTTTGTCGCTATGTAATATTCCAGGTTTAAGTTTCAACTGCTTCTATTCCACAAGGGGATTATATTTAAATAAAATATGTGTATACACTCTCCAACACAGCCCAAAACATCAAAGTTGAAATGCATAGTTTGTTTATTTCAATGACATTACATCCATAAAAAGGGAAGAAATCCTTGACAATGTAGCTGCATGATTTTGGTCCAAAAGTAGAAAATGACTATTGATGCCAACATTGATATTTATATATTTATAATGACTGTGACCAACTTTGTGTACTTTTTCAGTACTTTGTTGACCTTTTGCATCAGAATAAACTCTGTTTTAGCCTATGTATTATATATAATTACTAATGCGATTTATATTGCTACTAATCATCGTTCAAACACATACAACACTTTAACAAAGTGTTGCAAAAGACAGTTAAATGTCATCATGCACATTTATGGCTACAAATTAATTGTTCACTTTAGTGGCGTTACATAAACATTGAAATATAAAAGTTGAAACTCAGGTATTTCATATTTTCAGCAAACTTGATGCTGCTAAAAGACATGATAAAATCCGATGACGCCTAATATATGTTAATTTTCTGATATTTCAAAGGATGTAGTGCAAGGTTGCACAACGAAATGCAGTTGTAGTCTGTTTAGCTACATAAGAAAAACACAAAACAATTTTTTTATGGTGGAGGGTGGAGGATGAGTTGAGGAGTCCCACGGCAGTGGATACTCCTGCATCGCTTGCCAGACGGCAGTAACAGCCTGTTGCAGAGGCGAGTATCGTCTTTGAGTATCCTTTGGGCTCTGAGCTGGCACCTCGCCTCACCAATATCACTGACGCTCGGACGATGGGTAGTACCAATGATATTCTGGGAGGTTTTAATGACCTGCTGCCCCCTCCTGTCCTGGGCTGTGTCCATCCCCTGCCAGTTTGTAATGTTTCCAGTAGAGGTCTCCAGAGACGTCATTATCTGTATCTCTTAAAACCAACAAAATGATCTCTCTATCTGTATTCGGAGAGAAGACCGGAAGTGGGCATGGTTTATTCCGGTAGTCACGTTAAATCGGGTTGTATTAAGTATATCTTTGAAGAGTTGACTGTCTCTCGTTCTGTGCCAGTTGCTGCGTAACATGATGCGCTGATATGTCTTTTCATGGCTTATTCATCCAAATAATAACAAGCAAAATTCGGATAGAAAAATGATTCCATGCTTCCATCGCATTATTTCTGCTTATCCAAATAACGGATTCAGATTTAGCTACACCCCTATAGTTTCCAGTCAGGATGCTTTCTATTGCTCCTCTGTAAAAGTTATTTCATGGAGAACATCCACTCCAGTCATCCAGACAGACTCTCTTGGCTGTCTGCTGAGAGGAGGGACCGTGAGCTGGCCTGATCAGAGCTCTACGTCTCTCCGTGTCCTCTGTGGGAACACTCTGTGTTTGGGGAGGTTGGTATCCAGGCTCCTGGGGATCCAGAGGGTCTTTAGAGAGCAGGATACAGATGGCAGGTACTGTCCTCTGCATGGTTACATCAGGTGCTCCTTGTTGCGGACTCTCCCAGACCTCATTCACTGTCTTGTAGTAGAGCTTGGACACCTGGTGGAGTGCTCCCACTTTACGTTTCAGAATCTCCACACAGGTGATGGTCTTGGTGACTCCTCTGCCTGAGCCAGTGAAGACCACCTGTCTCAGTGATGTCCCGCTGCTGTCTTTCCCCTCCCCTTGCATGCGAGCTGTTGCAAACCGCAGCAAATTGCGGATCTTGCTTCCTTCTTTCACCCGCATGTGCAGGATGTCTGCTGCCAGGCCGGGGATCGGATATGGACTGCTGTCCTCTGTGCGGCTCACTCTCCTGAAGTTGTTCTGGCCAGCAAGTTTTGGAGGCAAAGATGAAGATGGGGCATCAGGGTCCAATGAAGCAGACTCCATTACAGTGCTGCTTGTAGCATTTGAACTCTTCATCTGACCCCTGGGTTCAGTCATTGTTTAGAAAGCAAGAAGAATAACAGCGCAGGATGCTGTTTCTGAGCCCGCAGCCTCGGATTATTCGCATACGTCCCTTGAGATCGGAAACACGTTTCTTGTTAATTTAAGAAACTAAAAAGTGATGAGGTTTGCAATCCAAACTTGTGACTTATCCCGATCTTCTTTCTGTCCTCTGTCCATGCATTTCAATTTTGTCTTCTGAGATGAGAGCCAGCAGTATGAAGAGGGTATTTCTTCCTCTAATCCCATTGACGTGAAGGAAAAGATGTCCTTGCTCTATTCAGCACTGAGGACAGCTGATGCCAACAAACACATATGAGGCTCAGAGAGAGACATGTAGAGTGGGACATAGTGCTCTTAAAGGCACATGCAACATTTAATAGTGTCTGTCACATTCTAGTTTGTTGGTTTTGGAGCGAAGCTTTTGTTAAACCCTAAAGGGCTCAGAGATTCTATTTGTCCATGTGGATGCTTGCATTATATGGATGAATTAACATGAGTTAATGAGATTTAACAAGGCGTGCATGCAGTTGAAACAATCCTTTGTTTTAACCGAATTGATTTCGATTGTTGACATTCTTAATGTGCCTTTTTGCAGATATTGCACCAAACTAAAACCTCACTGGGGGTAAAGATATTTAGAAATACTATAGCAGTTACGGCAACATACGAGTATATCGTATTTTCAGGACAACTTTCCCTCTGCACTATCATCAGAGAGCCATATGGTCCTTGAGAAATGTCTTCCTTTGGGCTATTACTGCAACTTCACAGTTCTCCTCCCTTCAGTCCATCGCCTGCTGGGCTGACCCAGAAAATGCTTGCTACCTCATTTGTGCCTCCTTTGAGTCAATGACATTTATGAGGACAATCATACGTCAGAGCTGCTGCCTTTTTTTCCCCTTTTTTCTTTTGCATAAAACCAGAACTTGACAGAAAATATCTGTATCCAGATGCAAACAGAAGTGTTTTCCTCAAGGCTTTCTTTAGAGGAGCAGAGCTCAGGAGGTCAGGAGGCAGCTGTGGGGCTCATATGGAACCAATATACTGATATAATGGTGCATTTCTGCCTCACAGGATGGTATAATGCATCCCATGATATTCACTGACTCGAACAATGAGCACAAAGTTGTGCAGTTGTTTCCCAGAATAATCCGCTGATCATGAGTGTCAATTAAATGCACGTTAACTGTCAATCAGTGAATATATTTCCATCATGAGAATATTGGTAAAGCATTTGGATAATAGCTGCAGAGTCAGTGCATGTACCACAAAAAACTCTTGATTTCTTCTTTGTGTGAGCTTTTTTTTTTTTTTAGTATAAAGCACATGATTATTTTTGTGCGAGACTCCCGTGATTCATCTGGTGTTAGTGTTGTTTGTCCTGAGGGAGAATATAACACACAGGATAATTTCAATATGCAAGTTTTGAATGTGCTATCTAATTTAAACATCTGTAGCAGTCTCTACTTATCGACATTTAGAATTATAACTGTCACAGTTATTGCGTTTTATTGGCTCTGTGTTATGAAAAAGCCCTCAGTAGTTGTTATTGGTTACACTTCCATCTTGTGGTACAAAACAGGCATTACACAACTAACAAAACTGAGGGCAATCTGCATCGACAAGTAAGTAAAACATTTGATCTGTTGAACAAAAATTAGCAAATATTGAAAATCTTTATTTTAAAAATGAGAAGTTATAAAAACGTACAAAATATATGTTTACAGTACAGAGGTATGACATAGATTTAAACAACACAAGACTGTAAATGAAAATATAAGGCAAAAATAGCTTTTACAGGTGCATGACACAACAAACACATTTCATCCATCCAATATTATTGGAGTTGATAACAGAAATTCGTTTTTGTGGTATTTTCCTTCCTTTAAGTTGTTTTACATTCAAACAAAAGCTGATAAATGTAATATGAATCATTGTTTTATGTTCACTTGTCAAACCAATAAAAGCCAAATTAAATATGTTTAGCCACAAAGAAACTATATCTATTCTCTGTGTTCATATATATATATATATATATATATATATATATATGAAATCTGCACTCTAATCATAAATCATTTGTTTTCTCAGCATGGCTTTGTAGCAATTACTTGTAAAATCTCCCTGTGGATCCTGGCTTCCTGAGTGTTAATGTCGGCATCTCCCACCTGGCCGTTCTCATACCTGAGGAAGACAAAAGCAGAACGTTGTAGAAATCTAGTGATACGGTCTGGAAATGTATCCTGACACTGGGAGGCAGTTCCGTCTCTGCTGCTTCATGTTGTACTCACACGAAGAGGAAACGTGTGCACACATGGTCGGATATCGGACACACCCAAATGTTCCCGTGTTTTTGAAGCTCCTTTGAAGTTATGACTGTCAAGACATGCAGACAACTTTTATAAAACACCGTCACAAAATCATCAAGGCCCCTTTGTAACACGTAGGTGTTATTTCAAATGTACCTTCACAGAGAGCTATGCAGTTTAGGTTACTGTTTTGCAGAAACCTGGCTTGCCCCGGCTGTTCCTAAAACAAGGAGAGAATACAGGATGAGATTAAAAAAAACAAGAGAAAACCTCCTTGTACTAGATACATTTTGGACAAATGTGAATGACAGTCTACCTCATTGATTTTGTTTAGTTGGTTGTATTTCTTGATGAGTTCTTCTTTAGTGGGCATTTGGTGTTGCCCTTTACCCATCTCTGCACAAAGAGGAAGGAGAAGTTAAAAACAAATGCGAGAAAAAAATGGCAATCTTTGTATAAATAGGTCATTTATGCAGAGTATTATAAAAAATAATTATAGTGTGCATTCATACCTGAATATCCAAATGATATGCTTGAGATAGGACTCAGATAGATGCCTTTCCCATATGCAGCTCCATGAAGCTTGAATGAGAAACAACACTTAATAAAGGTTTCATAGTTCGTAAACTGTAAACTAAATCTGACAAAAGATAACCTCAAAAGCCTGTTGAAATCTCCACTGTGACATGATTTAAATTAACTTAGCTCAAGGAATCTAAAACCCTTTGGTATTTTCATACTCATACCTGTAATTTTGTATAAGAAGCATTAATCAGCCCATTTCTCAAAATAGAGTGCCAGTTTTCAATGTGGGAACCACTGAAAAAAAGAGAAGATAGGGTCTAAGCGTATGAAGCAGGGATCATATTCTGTATGTAGTGTTGATATGAAGGTTTTATATTAGTGGTACAGCTTTGTTTTTTACTTACTGGAAAGCAAAGGTGCTGCCATAAAGTTTCTTGGCAGTTTGAAAACGAGCCTCTTTGGATGGAGGGCTGCTGATCAACAGGAACTGATGGGGTGTGTGCATGAACTTAAGTTGCTATTGTGCACCAAGTGATAAAAATACAGAGAGAGCACAAACAATTTAAATAAAGTATAAAACACAGTATGTAATATAATATTTGACAGCCAATTTTAGCTACTACTGCTGTAAAACGTGCAACTACTGTGTTAAAGGGATAATTTGGATTTATTTGAAGTGAGGTACTTATCCATAGTCAGTGTATTAGAGTAGATGGCGGTCAGCACGACAGTTTGGGTCCCGACACGGAAGCTAAGCAATGTACTGCTGTGGATGGGGGCACACAGCAAAATGTATTTTAGACACCTAATAAAATAACCATCTAAAAAAAAATCAATATCAGAAGCTATTGCTTAGCTTCCGTGTCAGGACTCCTGTCTGCTTCTCATGTAGGTAATACACTGACGGATAGGTACCGCATACAACCCCACTTGAAAAAATCTGAACTATCCCTTTAAGACGTCATATTCTAACTATGAAGTTCTCTGTCATACCCTGTTCAGCGGAAGCTTGACAATGTGCGATCTGTTGCTTGCTAAAATCCTGTTGTCAAACATACAAACACACACAAACTGGATATGAACACCCAGATTTGATAACACTTAGTTATATAGTTTATAAAAGTTTATAAAACAGAATAAAAATATGTTTAGATTGTGTCACTCACCATTGTAGTAAGGGATGAGCGAGAGGGTCTATCTTGTCCATCTGCTTCTTTATTTCAGAATACGGACCCTGGATAAGATTTTAAAAAAGAAATACAGATTCATCCATCTAATATTAATGCAACTGTCAAGGAAACATTCACCAGCTTTCAGATTATTATCAGATGAGGAGAACCAGATAAGAATTTTGAGAAACCGTGAGTGTGCAGGATTTATGTTAAGATCAGTCACCTGTGACATCCTCCGGATTAACAACACGCTGTCCAGAGCTTTTTGCAGCCTGTCGTAGCTCTTTCTCTGCAACAAAAAAACAAAACACAATTCCTTCAGAATAACAAAATGTCATGCTGAATCAAGTCAGTAATAAATTAGATTAGTTTGGCTGATACCTTAGGACTAAAGGCCAGGGTTTGTGGGTTGTACGGATCAACAACAGAAGGGTACGGTTCAAATATGATGCTCTTGCGTGAAGACTGAAGGGCAGCTCTGCACATGGCCACCAGCAGGTCAACTACCTGTAAAACAGCCATTACTGCAATACATCAATCTTAGATTATGACCACTACTTTTTAAAAAAAAATGTGCATGTGTGTTACTGACCTCTGCACCGGTGGCAACCTCCTCTGTAGCTCCAGACATAACACCCAATGTATAAAAGGAAAAGACACAGAGCTCCCTGGTGCAAACCGCTGGCTACAAACACACACAAAGGAAATAGTGACAATATATTAACAGTCAACTGCATTTGTAGGTTTCATTTAGTAGATTAGATCACCAGCTAATGTATTTGTAGGAGTGTATACCTTTAACATAGGGCCATTCTGAAACACATGTCGCTCATCACAGACAACACAGTATTCGTTCAGCGTGGGGAGTCTCTGCTCTGCATACTTCATTATCTATGAACACAATGGAAAACATCATTATACATTTTGGGTGCTTCTTTTCCAACTACTCTTTTTACAATTCAATTCAAATGTATTTGTGTTGCACCATATCATGCAAAATCAGTTCAGAGTGCTTTTCATAAAAACAAAACAGCAAAAGATGTGCAAATAAACAGACATCCATGCATGCACATAAAAATACATATACTGTACATACATCCACACACACATACAAACATGCATACAGTACAAATATGGTGTGTTCATTTAAGAAAATGCTCAGGTATGCTTAGGTGCATAAATGCTGAATGCCATCTCACCGGACTTTCCACTTTATGACCAGAGAGATCTGCTCTGCATGTAAACTCACAGCATGCCTGAGATCCTGGTTAGAATTTGAGCGGCTGAGTTTTGTATAGGCTGTAATCTGTGGATTGTTTTGTTTGGTGCTAATATTGTGCTACAGTGACACACTAACCTACACTGGATGTAGAAAAAGCATATGGTAACCACTTAGTTGTCAAACTGGATTATGAGCAGTAGGCAATTTTTTGGTTTTGACAGTGAGAACACTGCAGTGATGAGAAGGTTAATGCTATATAAACTATAGTTTAGAGAATATTATAGTTCCATGATAAAACTGACAGAAGGGCGGAACTGGGAGAAAAAGGCTCAACTACAAATCTGTCTGCTACCTCAGTACCACGGACAGCGCCATGGATTCATCAACACACAGCACAGTTAGGCTACTGATATTTCAGAGCCATGGTCGGGGCCATAGATTCTAACTTGCACAAACCTCAGTCAGATGAGTCAGGAGGACTAGACTCAACTAAACAACCCCTCTGCCCTGCACCCCTCAAATCGCCCATTGATTATGAGACTGGGTGCAGTTACTCTTTAATTTCTCTCTCTGACAAAATATAATAGTAGTTATGCTTTACCTGCACCAAGAAGCCGTGCTGCAGAGTTGGGGGGGTCTTACAGTGCCTGATGGCCTGGGAGGAGAAAAGCAGCTCTATCAGCTGTTTGGTACTAAGCTGCGCTGATGACTTGACTGCTGACACCACCACCCTCTGTGGAAAAAGAGACACAGACACTTTTATTAAACACTTACAGAACTTATTGAGTAATAGGAGAGACAAAATCTTGGAAAGATTGTTGCAAACACAGCAGCAACGATAAAATACTCAAGTGAATTCCACAGAGGTGTATTTTGAGTTCACCTTTCCACTGGGTGTGTAGGTGAAGAGCTCTCCTGCGGGATTCTTGATGGTGTAGGAAGTTGTATGATTCGTGAGGCGGTTCAGTTTCATCGCTGGTGAAATGATTCGTCCTTTAGCTTCCTGGAACTCACCGGACCTGCAGTGAATAGATAAGAGACTTCAGAACCGACTCAATCAGCAATAAAACGGCCGGATTCATTAGATTGTCACATACTTTGATGGTGGGAGCCAGATGCTAAGTCTTGCACGAAATTTCTTGATGGTTCCACTCGGCCTGAACCAGCTGTGTCTCCTCTTCTGTCGGACTACGATGTTGTCGTTGGTCAGATGTTTCCACTCCCGAGATAAGAAGACTGTGAGAAGACTGGGGAGCAGAGATGATGAGTTAGTCTGAGCAATCAGTAGGCCATCAATACCACAGAAAGGACAAAAATTAAATTAAAATAACATAAAATAAGATATAAAATTGTATTCATGTAGACTTTTATTTCAAATATGTTAAAATAGAGTTTTTTTTGGCTAAAACACACCCTAACCTACATAATTTCAAACATGGCTCAGAATATTCATTTATTTTTTGGCCCTCGTCTATAATTTGTCATATTTGAATAACAATAACAAGGACATGCTTTATGCCAGAACTATGAAAATCATCACATACCTTCTACGTCTTGTTAACCACATCTGTATGAAATATCAGACCTCTAGACCTAACCTTATGGGAGCTAGAGTTTTTAGTTTGTGGTGTCACTGGATAAACACTAGAATGTGTATAAACTACAATTACCGCCTCCACCAACCAGTCAGTTTACATCCATGTCTGTCCAGACTCACATAATAACTGAAGACGGAATAAAAGGAATTTAATATAAGGTATTAAGTGGTATTAAGTGTTATTTTTGGCGAAACATGGATGCTTCGCACACATCTCCAACCCGGCCACACAAAAGATCTAAACAATCACCACAGGTTCAAGTTGGTGTCGCAAATTCAGTATCCGACCAAATGTCTCCCCTTCTGTTTCTGAGTTATGGCATTGAATAATGCCCAGAAAAAGTGTTTTTTGCATGCATTTTATGATGTCACAATGAAGTTGACCTTTTACCTTTTTGCTTATAAAATGTAATTGTATCCTATTAGATATTTGTGTGAAACGTTGTCATAATAAGCACATGAATTCTTGAGTTATGGCCAGAAATCATGTTTTGTGAGGTCACAGTGACCTTTGACCTTCATCCACCAAAATCTAATTAGTTCATTCTTGAGCCCAAGTAGATGTTGGTGCCAAATTTGAAAAAACAAAACCTTAAGGCGTTCCTGAGATATCACGTTCACAAGAGGTCATCTAAAAAGTGGAGGGATGCCATAAACACTCACTTCTGTAATTGTTTCTTAAGGCTGAAATTATCTGTGTTGGATGGCTGAAAGACTTCGACTGACGGTGCTGTGGTGAGAAACATCAGTTAATTAGGTGTCACATTGACTTATAGTGAATTTAAATGGATAGTAAATCTGGTTTGCAGCAGTGTTGTTGATGCTCACCAGGTCCATCCAGATACTGAGACGGAGAAAAGTGCAGACGGATAACGATGGGCTCTGATGGGTTAATCCTCCAGGCCTTGGCCACTTCTTCCTGTGGACATCACAGAGTACAATCATATTAAAGAGACAGCTCACCACAAAATCGAAAATAAGTATTTTCTTCTTACCTGTAGTGCTATTTATCAGGCTAGATTGTTTCGTGTGAGTTACTGAGTGTTGGTGTAGAGATGTCTGCCTTCTCTCCAATATAATGGAACTAGATGGCACTTGGTGCTCAAAGCACTAAAAAAAAAAACATTTGAAAAAGTCAACAGCAATGTCTTTTTCCAGAAATCATGACCCGGTTACTCAAGATCACCGTGCAGACGGAAGCATCTTGGACGAGAGGCTCGTGCAAAGGGGTAACATATGGTGCCTAACTTTGTAGTTTTAAAACCCAGAGTTAGCATTTTAGCACTTCTGGTTCCCTCGTCTCAAAGTCAGTGGGTGATACAGTTGGCAGTTCGGTAGAAAGAAAATAGTTCTTACATGAAACTGCTCACAACAAGGTCTGTGGATTATCTTGAGTAACCGGGTCCTGATTTCTGGAGGCATTTCTGTTGAGCTTTTCAAATATTTTTTGGCGCTTTGAGCACCACAGGCCGAGTGCCATCTAGTTCCATTATATCTGAGAGAAGGCAGACATCTGTACAGCCGTTATCTGCAACACTCACACTAAAACAATGTTGATTGATAAATAGCACTACACACCCTTTAAACGCACATGTCAATATATTGTACATGAATTGAATGTATTATAAATTTAACTTACATCCAAAATGTTGGCATTTATGTTTAAGTCAACATCCACATCATCAATCGACCCGTAGTCCCTGTAGAAGAAGAACAGGAAATGGAAATTTGACAATGTAGAAGAGCAGCAGAGATCCTTTTAAGTCCATGAATAAGAAAATGTGTTCTGACCTGATGGAGACTGCAGAGTCCGAATACAAAGTCCTGACTGCCTCGATGTCGGTATCCAGCTGAGGGTGGTGCGTCAGGTCAGTGGCACAGCTCTCCTGCAGAGACAAACACTAACACACTTACCTTCTGCTCCAAACAGCTCAGCACCACAGGGGGCTGAGGGATTAAACCACTCACAAAGTTTTACAACAGGAGTTTTACTCCTCCTCAAGATAGAAAATGTGGGTGACACTTTATTTTCATCAACCTCTATTTTCTATTTATAATTTATAAGCAGCATATAGAATAGAAGCGTTATTGTCATTGTGCAGGATACAACGCAATGAGGAGTGCTAAAGGTAGGCTGCACTAGAATGAAAAGCTTGAAACAAATAATTATTGCACAGAAGTCAGAAATGAAACGAATAAGCAAGCAAGCATGAATACAAACAATTAAAAATGTTTTATAACACTAACTATAAGGAACATTTCATGTGTTCATTGATACATTGCATTGCATAACGAACGATTCAATTCTATATTTTATATGATTATGATGCAGTGTTTATTTTATAAATTAATGACATACAGACTAAAGACTAATACAAACATTCTCACCCTGGATTTACACACCTCCCATCCCCCTTAAATGATCTGACCCATAACTGCACTAATTAAATGTAACATTTATTTTAGCACTGCTACAATATGTCCAGCATTACACATGCATGTACAGTATGTGCAGTAAAAATCATGTCATTTATTTAAAATATTGTCGACAATTGTATTGTAATCTAAGTTTTTGTATTGATAAGTATTGTGCACATTATATCTATCTATCTATCTATCTATCTATCTATCTATCTATCTATCTATCTATCTATCTATCTATCTATCTATCTATCTATAACAGCATTCAAAGCACCACAAAGTAATGCTTACATGGATTCCACACAGGATGTCCTCGGAGTCACTGTCCTCATCAGTTTGGCTCTCTGTCCACTGCTGGCACTCCGTCTCCTGTCGGGTTAACGCGAGAAGCTGCCAATCAAAAGATCCTCTTATTTACACCGCTAATTACTTCCTTCTGTCCACCCAAACAAAGTCAACTAACCATGAAGCTGAGACTGACACTGATTTTTACACATGCAGGTCATTCAGAGGATACACGACTACACAGCCCATTCTCATTTGTGTCTTTTAAACCTGGGCCTCATGTCTCGCAATTACGTAGTATATGTACAAATTACAGTGCATTACTTTTCGTAGTAATACTACGATCACTGAATGAGACCAGCCTGTGCTACATTTACTATTGTATTCCAGTATATTTCAATACAGGACAAATAATCCATAAAATAATATGATGTAATCTTATTGTTGTGTCACATCTGGAAGTTGCAAAACAAATATAGGACTAATGATTACTTTCAATATTCATTAATCTGGAAATTATGTTATGATTAATCCAACAGTCCAAAGATATTTCATTTAATATTGTAGAAGACAAAGAAAACCTGCAAATATTCATATTTAGAGCTTACGACCCTAAACACATCTCCATATATTAAAGACATTAAAGATATAATGTGAATATCATAGAAATAGGAGGTGTATAGACTCACCATGTGTTCAGCTGTTTGGCACTTCTTCAGCAACAATCAACAGTCTGTTCCCTCCACTGTCACTGACACAATTAAATGATTCGATTCAATTCAGGGGCCTGCGATCATCATAACCAGTTACATTTATATCAACTCACAAAAAGCTACTGAAATATGATTTTATTACTGAGCTCTTCCAGACATTTCAATGAAAAACAAACTATTCTTTTATTAAAAAGAATAGTTTGTTGTTCACTATAAAGTGCCACATTTCTCATATTTAAGTGCACATGTTTTTTTTGATCAGTTAACTTAAAGAGCCCTTGATGACCTTTTAATTATTGCCATGGGAATTTCAAAATAAAGGCATATCTTAAAGATGATGATATGTAGGCTATCGATGTTTTCACTTTGCATCAATGATATATGGATCGTTGATCATTGAATCGATACATCGATCCAGACCTGTACAATATACAGTACATATACATCAGTATTTCCTTTAAACTATATTTTCATCACCAAGATTATTCGTATCTACCCCCTTTATCTCAGCATCTTCAGGGACATGATTGAAATTGCAAATAAATCATTCAGACAGGAACATGTTTCTGTTAATGATGTCAGTGGCACAAAGCCAAAACAAGTGCTTACCTTTCCTTCCTGAGAAAAACGTGGAGATTCCACATATTCCAATTGAACAGACAACTTCATAATAATAAAAAACAACAACAAAAGTCCATATGTGACGCTCAAACAACAACAAAAACAATGAATATTCGCGTCTGATGGATCACTGGCTGTGTGTGTTTAGCAGTCCTCTCCCCCTCTGTCGGTTTTGAACAGCAGGAAGTCCCACATGTTCAGTCTCTCACGTGATTGGCTGCAGAAACTGACGCCTGATCAGCTGCACCTGGTCCAGAGAGGAGTAGAGGAGAGAGGCCTGCAGCTAGTCAAGTCTATGCTTTTATGCACACTTGACTTACAGTATCTCCTATTTGTGTGACATGAGTGCTATATTCCTTAAAAAAGAGGAGAAAAACAAATCGTATCATACTGTATCACACAATGTGTCATATATCCCCCAGACTCTTGAAAAGTAAAGTTCATGAATCACTTTTAAGATGAGAACAAAGATCCCACATTTGAAGGATGGTGATGTGGGTGATGTTTGGCATTTATTAGTCTTCCTGTCTGTCTGCTGCGCTGCAGTCTGACCTTAATCGGCAGTTACCCTTGTTAGCAGTCGCCTGCTGCTCTGCAGTCTGGCCAGATTAGACACTTCCAGGACCGCATACATCTGTGCAAGTCTTCTCGCAACAAGTGCTTTTCTCACAGTAATCCACTTAAGCCATGAGTGGGTGTTTGTTGTGTGGAGCTGTTTATTTATAGTGGGTGAGCACAATAGCATGAACCCCAGATATAACAGCAGTATATGTGTGTGTGTGTGTGTGTGTGTGTGTGTGTGTGT
>JAOVVB010200865.1:0-10885 GCA_028570985.1 Heterobranchus longifilis
CAAACACACACTGCTATCTGCTGAATAACTGTTCAATTCATGTTAATTTAATTTCAGCAATTTTAAATTTTTGTAGACTATTTTATCAGATGCAAAAAAAACAACAACCCAAAAAACAAAATCGGCACTATAACTCGGCCGCCCCGGTCTCTAAATATCGGTATCGGCCGTTAAAACACACATATCTGTCGACCAGTAACAAACAGATACAGATGGTTGCCACATGTCGGTGGACTCATCGGGACAAATCCACGGACCATTCCACGCTTTCTTTCTGAGACACACTGAACATCATCTCTGCCTGTTTATCTGTCGCCTCTACCCAGGACCCATTTGGCGAGAAGCGCGGTCGTTTCGACTACCAGGGCCTGCTGGCTCGCCTCAGCGCCACCCACAGGCGGATACGTGAGAAAAGCTTGGCGGAGGACGACCACAACGACGACGATTCAGACTCGGACACCAGCTCCTCGGGGACGGACCCCGACAGCCAGGGCAGCTCGCAGCCCTGACTCCCCCGCACGGCGCCGGACTCACAACACGACAAGATTTAAAGACAAAGGGACCTTTTTTTTTTTCATTTAGTTTGCAGTGGAGGAACAAAATCACAGAAGAGAATGCCACGCCTACGTTTAGCGAGTCCAAGGGTTCGGGGTTGGAGTCGAGCTTCTGTTGTACGGATGTTTCCCAGAGAGGAGAAGTGGTAGTGCTGAGTCACATCTGGCCTGGGGCGTATTTGTGCTACTTCTGTAGCTGTCATTTTGTTTGATTCTAAAACTTGTTGGCTGAAACGCCCGATAGATGTTGAGATGAAGCAGCCGTTGTTGCTTGTGGATATAAAAGGTTAGTTTCATGGCTCAGACCTTTGAATGCATTTACAGCAACGTTCTAAGGCGGCAGTTCCACTTCGAGCCACAACGCTCCATTTTTTATACTCTGTATGTAGGAAAGACGAGTCTGCAGTGGAGGCGTGTTTGGGACGGATGGACCTCACACCGGGAAAGTCGGGGCGATGGGCCTGAGTTAGCTGGAAGGTGTTCATCAAAGCAGCCCTTCTTTGAATTCAAAAGGAAACAAAAAAGACCTTTTTAACGAACGCAAGGAAGTTGGAGGAAGCGCCGAGGCTTTGCGAGTCGCTCGTCTCCTCTGAGCCACGCCACAGAAACGGAAAACATCAGCAGATCAATGATTCCTGTGTATTATACAACAAAACGTTCTGCTTAGCTTTCAGTTCTAATAGTGCTGTCGAATAGGTTGTTTGCACATGACGTCACACACGGTGCACTTTCCAGATGGAGGGCAGAGAACCGGAGGCGGACTACCAACTCAGGCCTTGGATTTGTGCCGTGTTGTTCACATCGGGGGAAAACGAGGGAAAATGACGGCTACTTTTGAGTCCCGGAAATAGTAATACATACAGGGGAGAAGTAAAAAAAAAAAAAAACAACTTGCGGAGAAACTGCAGCAGATGTGGATTAAAAAAAAAAAAAAACATCCGTCTTCAGTCTGGAGTCGACCGCTAACGTCGACGTTAAACGTGCCTGGAGGTAATATATTCCCATGCATTTACAAAGTGCTGTGACAAATTCTCTGTGTTTTCAAGCCACGACGCAGGTTTTTAACAGCGTTCCACCAGACCTGTTGGAACGGTTGACCTAGTCAGTAAGGTAATGTAGGAAATAGTAGCTACATTTAGCTAACGTTGGCTAGCGTTAGTAGCCTGACGCCAGAGGTCTATCCATGTCAATATTAGAGTTGAAATATAAAAAGACAATAATTCTTAAACACATTTACTCACCCGGGCAAAAGTAACAGCAGTCGTTCAGAACTACTTTCCAGAATAGTTGTAGTCCTCCAGACTAGTTTTCCTCTGGCTCTCCGTGCAGTGACGGGGGAGGACGAGGTGACGCTGGTTTGTAATGACCAGCGTCTCCACAGCGGGTAAAAAAAACAACTCTTTTCTTCATTTTGTATGGATCACATCCAATATGTGTGTGTGTTTTCTGACGATACCCGCTGTGTGCGAGTTAATCCAGCCCTGTTGTGTCGTGACTTTCCTCAGTTTCACAGAATACAGATCCATCACCGCTGCCCTCCTTCTGAATCCTGCACCTCATAACAGAACGTGATCGCAAACAACCTATTGACAGTGAATCTGTTTACCAGATATAAGAAGTCGTTAGAGGAATGTCACTTTCATTGACATCCACCTTTATACCTTTGTTATGCTGTTTTCTCATTGTTGTGCTGAAACTAATGCTAATTTGTGGTGTGTAGGGTGCGTAGTTTATTTGGAAACTCCCTGGCTCTTCTGACACAAACCAAACTACCAAACTATCCCGTGCTCCTGATCCACCCGGGCTCGGGGGGGGGGGGTGTTCACACTGCAAGGGCCCAACAGAGGTATACACTGAAGGTATTGCTTTCAATAATTAGATTTAATACATTGAGATTTTGCGTTTGTTGAAAAGAAGCTGATAAACCCTGGACTTCTGTCAGGTGCTTTCACCACTGGATGTCAGGCTTGATGCAGATTTGGGTTTGATGTTACCAACAATGCAATGAAGAAATCTGATTAGCCAACTCTGCCAGCCGCCGACGGAGCCGCTACATCCGGCTACTTCCTGTTTAGCGCTCCGGCTAACTTGAATGGAGCTTAAATAATTAAATCTTGCGGCTCTTCTAGACTTTTGAAATGTTATCAAACCGAACGGATCTAATCCTGATAGAGAAACATTTCTCAGGGGTTGCGATGCTGAAAAAAAATGTCTCCACAGATTTATAGACGTCTCTTTCGCCATGTAAGTCTATGGGAAAAGGTTTTTTGGGCCCCATGGCGTCGTGTGGTTGTAATACCAGCGTTTGGCCACTATGTCAAATTGGCTTCAGCGGTCGGTGGTCTTCCTGGGGTCCTGGTGCACACCGGCACGCAGGGCTGGCTATCGCTTCTATCGATACATTGACTTTGATAGCGGTTCCTGAACGATACTTTTTTCGATACCAATATCATAAAATCCATTTTAACAAAAACAAATGACAACACTGCGGTACAAATCTTTATTTTCATTTTTCATCTCTTTTACAGCTGCAGTGCACACTGTAGCCTCTCATAACACAACACACAGGTGAGCCCCGTCTGTGTGTAACGTAGTGTTTTTCCTGCATGCCTCTGCGACGATAGTCGGCCAATCAGCAGCATTGTTACATCTCGGTACCAGCATGCTGCATGCTCATTGGCTCACTGACGCTGATGAGATTTACTCCTCAGCTATTGAAATTTGGAACTGAATGACGAGGCATTTTTTTTGGTACTCGATGCAATGATCTGGAGCCTAAAAGTATCGAAGTATCGGGACCCAGCCCTACCGGCGAGTCTGACTCGTCGACAGCAGTGTGATCACAGCGAGGGGAGACGGGAGTTTGGAGGGCGGAGAAAACACTGATTTCCATCCAGCTCCATCTTAATACAATACTCACATGTATGTTGAATGTGTTGTCTGTTGCTGTGATTATTCACCTGTTCATTCTGTGAAAAGATCCCTTTCTAGTGGACCTGCTGGACCGTGTGGGCACGCTGGTCCTGGTAGTCAGGTGGAGGTTTATTGCTGTTTTTGTGCCGGCTATGCAACTCGCAGCACGTATCTGAGCCGTGGTGGAGAAGGATTCCCTGCTGGAAACGTTGTCAGTGGAAAGTGGTATTTTTGTACTAAAAAGACTGTAAGATCCCAGCTGATTTCACAAACTCCAAGGTTCCAAAGTTTGTGAATTTCAGGGGGAAAAATGATATAAATAGACATGAAAGTGCTTAGATTTATATATTTTGTGCAGGAATAGAAATTGAAGTTCTTTTTGATATTTTTTTTATGTAACGTTAGTAAAAAGTCTTAGTTCCGTTGGCTGCACGTGTCTCCCGCAGCAGCCCGCTCTCCTAAAAAATGACGTTGCTATGCAACTGAACTGCACTGTCACTTACATTTCTAGGAGGTATTTCTCCTGTTTGTATCTGACGTGATTTTGACGAGGTGTTTGAAACTGCGGCCGTAGTTGCAGCAGCGGTTCCTTTGAAACGTACTGCTGTTTAGTTGTACGGGAGCGTCGTGTTGTAGGAGACCAGGTCACGTGCGGTCGCGTCATTGTTTCACTTTCGGCCTGCTCGTTGTCGTTATAATAAAAAAAAGTCTTGTAACAGTAATGAACCTTGATCCGTGTCTCGAACACGCCGTGCTGGGTGCTTGAGTTTGGAAGGAATTGGACCTAGAAAGTCTTTGAAAAGTCCTTGAATTTGATGCTTCAGAAGACCTCAGACTGCTGAAGACATGAAGACATTAGGAAGGGATCTCTAAACCAGTAGCACATGTGAGCATTGTATTCAGATCGATTTAAAAAAAAAAAAAAAAAAGGTGAACCTGTCCTTTAAAGGAATTGTTTGACATTTTGGGAAATACACTTATTCACATTCTTGCTGAGAGTTAAATAAGACAGATATCACTGTAATGTCTGCACAGTAAATATGAAGCTCCTCTCTGTCTGCAGGTTAGCAAACAATTAACATTTCTCCTTTGTGTCATCTGATATTGTACGGAGGGATTAGAACAAGAAATAGTCCCGTACGTAACCGACCGTAAAACTTTGTTTTTCGACTTTGTTTTTTTGTACGGATTAAAGAAAAAATGGATGTAGACTGTGGGGATGTCTCCTCCCTCTCTGCTGTCTGTAGACAAATATGTACGGTAGTTCACGGCAGGAGACAAATAATGTTTTGATCCCGTTTGAGTTGTGCCACGAGTTCTGCATGAAGTTTGTTAGTTGGATAAACAGTGCGGGCGTAACGCCTCAATTCTACACGCAGGACGCTGCAGCTGCAGCTGAGCGATTGTGATGATTTAAAGAAATGCAAACAAGCCAGAGAGTTTTTTTTCTCCCTATCCCAGAGTGAAAAAGCAGCGGACGTCGGACAGGAGATAGACGAGATGTTTGTCAATTCAAAAGATCATTTTGCAAGTCAGGAAAGGCAGTTAGTCGTGGTAGCGCTCAGTGAACTACAGCTCTCGTCTCAAACTCTCGACATCACCTCGCTTGCTACTTGCTAACCGCTAGCTAACGTAGCACACACCTGCGACGTTATCTTACCTGATGTGTTTCATCCAGAGACTCCTGGACCAATAATTATCAGCCAGGAAGAGAAAGAACGAGCAAGACCTGTCGCTGGTGCGAGTAACAGTAAGAAACAGACGTTTGAGCGAGACGTCACTTAATGAGCTTTCACACCGCCGCGTGGTAACCGCCTTGACAACCACGTGCTTGCGAGAGGGTTTCCCCAAAAACCAAAGCGTGTTTTTAAAAGTGGCTCCTGCTGCCCGGCGCCGACCGACAGAAGTTCAGCACGGTGAACTCTGAGAGCAAAATACATGCGCGCTGACGGCGACGGCGAGAACTTCTACCACCGCGGTCGAAACAACTTCCCCTCTGCTGCCTGCTCACGGTAAAATGAACGGAGGCGGCGAGGTGAGAAAACCTTTATCACGTTTTTTCACAATCTTTTACTTAAAGTTTTACAACAAGTTGCCACTTTCTTGACTTGCAAAATGATCTTTTAAATGGACAAACATCTTATCCTGGCACAAAAAAAAGATCGCCTCGTCATTAACTACCGTTGGTATTTTTTCTGAAGTAACTAAGGTCCCATAGGGATGTGGAAATGAGTCATGACCTCACTTCCTGTTTTCTGAATGTGTTTTTGTTGAGACGTCTGAAATAAGGTCTGTGTTTAACACGAGCTTCAGAGAATTTACCGTTTTGTTCTACGACATAAAAACACGTCTGTAAATCCCCCGCTGGTGAATTTAGAAGCTTGTTAGCTAGTTAGCATGGTGATGCTAACTTCCTGCGGCTCCGTATGGTGGTCCACCAGAAGGGGCGGGACTTCGCCTCTCTGTTTTGTCAGGACGCCGTCGCTGCCTGAGACGACTGTGATTGGTTTAAAGAAATACAAACAAACCTGCACCGGTGACGAGTGGTCCAGACCGACCTTTGGACAGGGACTAAGCTAAGCTAACTAGCTGCTGCCGTAGCTTCATATTTAACCGATCTTGACATTATACTCTCTGCTAGAAAGGGAATACGTATATTCACAAACTCCTCCTTTAATCCAAATACAGACGTAAACTTCAGCACCCTCTCGTATGTTAAAACAAGGGGACAGACAAATGAATGACTTTTGTGCTTGTTGTATTTCCACTGTCCTCTCTGTAGCCATGGTGACGGAGAGCAGCCCTGTCTCTGTAGATTCAGATGGGATTACTAATGTAGGGCATTCCTTTTTGTTTGTTTTATTATGTTATAGAATGGTTATATGACAAGCAGCAGATTATATGTGATTGCCAAAACGTTGATTGCAGCACACTTCTGAAGTGAAGAGATCATATCCCTGTTTGGTTGTGTTGTGTTGTGCTTAAAGCAGGGTTCTATAAAACCTGGATTACTGACTCCAGTCATCGTACCAGGTCTACAAAATGTTGGTATTGTACAGAAGTTCTGGAAAAACGTACAGAATAAAATGTTGTTCAGTCCTGACTCGTGTGTTTTTCTCTCTGATGTTTGCTTTGAATCCAGATCCAACTTTCTTGGAGCCGAGCTTTGAGTTTTCACTGTTTTCCTTCACTGGTTTGAAAGTTAAAGCAGCAGAGTGGGACTCTGACATCCCAGATCTCAGTATGTTGATCGGATGTGAATAAAAGGCAGATAGACAGCGAGAGCTCTTAATGATGTCGGCTCTTCACAGACACACTGCAACATTTATCTAATTTTACAGGACTTCCTGTATAAACCACGCCCACATCCGCCCTTCTCTCTGAATACAGACGGATCACTGAGTCACATGATGACTCCTCTGTACTCCTCTGCTCTTTTGTATTGATATTATCACCGTAAAATGAAGATATGTGCAACAATTGCTTATTATGATTATTATTATTATCATCCAGCAGATATGGAGCTGTTAATGTAGTCGTGTCTTTGGTGGCCTGTGAGTCCAGTATTATAAGACCATCTCTGGAGGGAAATATGGACATAAAACAGAATCTTAAATGTATTAAAAAAAGCATTGCATTTAATATTCTCAAAGACCTCAGAAGTATTGCATTTCATTTAGAAAGGTCTTCATTTTTTGTCTTGTCCTTTTCATAGGATTCAATTAATTCTGCCACATCATAAATAACTGTCACATGTATCTAATGTTGTGATTTATAGATGCATCACGATTCGATGCAGAAAGATCAATAATCTGAAATTGATTTCCATGATATCCTTCATATTTTTTGCCATCATGGCCGTGAAGTTGGCACATTTAAATTTCATTCTAAAAGGTATTAAAAAGGTCTTTAAAATGTAACTTGGAGAACCCTGGGTACCTGGGGAAAACACTATAATGTTTGAGCTTTTTTTTATTTCTAAGATGAAATAATGTTAAAGCTGCTGTCGTTCTAAATCATTCTGTCAACAAATCCAAACGTACAGAGACAACTGTCTGAGTAATATCTGATAAAAACTAAAAACCAGCTGTTTTAGGAAACGGCTGAGCCTTTTTAAAATGAAACTCTGCAGTTTATCTGTGAGGTGTTTGTGACACGGTGAGACTCTGCCCTCTGCTGTCCACAGTCAGTATCTCCTGCAGGACTGCAGCAGAGGAGTTCATGTCCTGTTTATATATTTATATTTATATTTATATTTATATTTATATATATATATTTATATTTATATTTATATTTATATTTATATTTATATATATATTTATATGGATGCTTTTACCACCTGCTTATATCTCCGCAGATATATTATGGGCTGACATGCATACACACAGTAAGACGTCACTGTCAAGTTAAAATCAAGTTTGTTGAATTCAATAAATAATATTCCTAAAAGTAGTTGATTTGTTGTGATTATTGGATATATGACAGATTGCCTCACTGGAGATAATTATGATGTAACAATAGTAAAGAAACACAAAAACCTTATAACTCATCAGACTTTAAAGTTATTTTGGTGTCCAGATGAATGAGTTGTAGACATACAGTAATATTGGAAATGTGGCTATTCTTTGTTTTTTTAATGAAGTTATTTATCTACAAATAAAGCTTGAGCTCAAACTTGACCTTTGACCTTTATTCAGAAGTTAAGGTACTGTCTGTAAAATAATAAGAGGCCATGTCTGCAAAAGGCCTTAACTTTAATCTCCCATTTTGTTAATTACAGTAAGTAATATAATAATAATTATGACAGATGATGATATAATCTAGTGATATATCATAAAACTCTCCACCTAATATAATATGAATGAGAATAAATCAATCAGTTTGTAGGGTTTAGGATAGAAAGCCTTTTTAAAACCACTTTACTTTGATTGTCTTTTGATGGTAATTACCAACATTCATTATTAGGAAACTAATATTTATATTAATTAAAGCAAAACCTGCCCTCTGTATAATATGTGATGCTTGTTTGAGTGTTTGACAGAATAAAGAGAATAAACTTCATGTGAAACAAAGCAGAGAACCTGAATGAAGGTAAGTTAATTTTTTATTGGTTTCTCAAGACATTTTCTTTCAACAAAAACCAGCAGAAACATGATATTTGATCTGTGTTGGTCCAAAAATGATCAAAAGTCAGTTTTGACCAAAATGAATTTAAGGAGTTTTGCCTTTCAGAAAGCTCCAGTGCAGCTCGGCCACACACTCTTTATTAAAACATTTCAGAGGTGAATTAATGCAGCTGTGTTTTATTATTACTGAGCTCTAATATTCTGCATCTCATGTTTATGAATGCAGCGGGAAAACATTAATAACACTTGTCAAACTGTAGTATTGTATTGTATTGTATTATATTGTATTGAGTTGTATTGTATTGTGTTGAGTTGTGTTGTGTTGTATTGTATTGTATTGTATTATATTTTATTGTGCTGTATTGTATTATATTGTATTGTGCTGTATTGTATTATATTGTATTGTGTTGTATTATATTGTATTGTATTGTATTGTATTATATTTTATTGTGTTGTATTGTATTATATTGTATTGTGTTGTATTGTATTATATTGTATTGTGTTGTATTGTATTGTATTGTGTTGTATTGTATTAGATTGTATTGTATTGTGTTGTATTGTATTGTATTGTATTGTATTGTGTTGTATTGTATTGTGTTGTATTGTATTGTATTGTATTGTGTTGTATTGTATTAGATTGTGTTGTATTAGATTAGATTAGATTAGATTAGATTGTATTAGATTGTATTGTGTTGTATTGTATTATATTGTATTGTATTCTATTAGATTGTATTGTGTTGTATTGTATTATATTGTATTGTATTGTATTAGATTGTATTGTATTATATTGTATTGTATTGTGTTGTATTGTATTGTATTGTATTGTATTGTGTCGTATTGTATTGTATTGTATTGTATTGTATTGTATTGTGTTGTATTGTATTGTATTGTATTGTATTGTGTTGTATTGTATTGTATTGTATTAGATTGTGTTGTATTAGATTAGATTAGATTGTATTGTGTTGTATTGTATTATATTGTATTGTATTCTATTAGATTGTATTGTGTTGTATTGTATTGTATTGTATTGTATTAGATTGTGTTGTATCAGAATCAGAATCAGAATCAGAATCAGAAATTGTTTATTGCCAAGTATGCGAGTATACAAGTATAGAAGCATACAAGGAATTTTCTTTGGTGTATCGGTGCATACACAAAACACAAAAGCAAACACAGAGTAAATAAAAAATAAAAATAAAAACAGTAGATTAGATTAGATTAGATTGTATTAGATTGTATTGTGTTGTATTGTATAATATTGTATTGTATTGTATTGTATTAGATTGTATTGTGTTGTGTTGTATTGTATTATATTGTATTGTATTGTATTGTATTGTATTAGATTGTGTTGTGTTGTATTGTATTATATTATATTGTATTGTATTGTATTGTATACATCTGTGTTGTTACATCTGTGTGTTTTATACCACATCAAGTCAATCCAGTGGCAGAAGTTTTCAACCTATTCCTTTAATTTATCTGACAAACCATTACAAAGTTTAATATCACTACAATTATCTTTAATGGTGAAAGACATTATTCTTATGGAATAATATCATTTTTGTGTATGTAAATAGAGGTGATGAAATCTTTTTTTTAATCTTATGTTGACTGTCGTATTGTCTTTTATATCACAACACAAGGACAGGACACACACACACACACATACACACACAAACACGTACATATATGTCTTATTGTTTCTTTCTTTTGTTTTCTTGTGTTTTCCCCCATTGTTGATGTTGATATTTTATTTTTTATTTTATTATTGATCATGTGATATACATTTTTAATATGGATCCCTAAGAGGACATGAGAAGAAAAAAACAAACGATCATAAGATGGAGAGAGGAAGAAAAAGAAAAAAAGTAACTGGAAATGTATGATTCATTTGAATAGAAAAGCAAAAATATTACATAAATATTTGTTCTTTTGTATCTTTCCTTGCTGTGTTTACCTGTTTGTTTCTGTATTCTTTGTTGTTGTTGGTTTTTGTTTGAAATATGACCTCTTGCCTCTTGATAGTCTGTGTACTGCAGTAACATCGTTTCCACCACTGTAGGCCTATTATTAATTATTATTCATAATTTATGTCTGTATGTTTTCCTCTTGTATTGTGTTTTTTACAGAAGAGGATTAGGGCCACATGTGATTTATTTTATTCTGAGTTTAAAGACAGAATTCTGACTTTTATTTTATTTTATTTTATTTTATTTTATTTTATTTTGCGGGGGGTCAGAAAAAATGTCAGAATTCTGACTTTTTTCTCAGAATTCTTACTTTTATTTTATT
>JAOVVB010200903.1:0-10885 GCA_028570985.1 Heterobranchus longifilis
TATTTAGAGCGAGAAAAAACACTAAGGATGGGTGGGCGGGCCGAACAAGCAGGACTTTGACCCGGGAGACTGGGGTTCGAAAATCAAATTAAACGTTTATTTTGTTAAGTGACTGTAACAACTGCGTCATGGGAGGTGGCGCGTCATATGTTTCAATTCAATTCAAATCACTTTATTTGTCCCCGAGGGGCAATTAAAAATGTGACTCGTCATGTGACATTCCATGGCTGTCTAAGCCTAAACCTACACCGCCACAACGTCCATTTTAACAACGCTAACGGCATATTTAAAACCGCAAACGTAATGTTTATGAGGTTGAAAAATGCTCATATGGGTCGTATTTACTTCCACCGCTAGGGGCGCTAATTTAGGAAATGCTCATATGGGTCGTATTAGACGGTCGGAACATACGACCGATATGGAAAACTTGAACTTTGAGAAACTGGGATGGACATGTTTCACCATTTTATAGACCAAACGATTAATCTAGAAAATAATCAGCAGATTCTTAGATAATGAAAATAATCGTTAGTTGCAGCTAAAAGGTTGCCAGTTCTTGTTTGATGTGAATGAGAAATCCTTATCGCTCGATAACATCTACTTCTCGGCGTCACTCTGAGCGAGACACTTAAGCCTCAAGAGGTACTGCCGGCCAAAAGGTTGCACTCTGCGGCCCCAAGGTGTGAACACATGTATCCGAATGTCATGCTGCTGGTGAGCAATCTCATAGTTACAGCCAACCTTTCCCTTTGTGCTTTCTCCCGGCTTTCTCCTTTTCTTTGCGTCTAATGAGTGTGACCTGCTTGACATTTTGTATTCTTGAAAATGAGGCTGCTGTTTTTTCCTACATTCATTATTGAAAATTCAACCAAGGCGCCCGCACACTGGTTGTTTTGCGTGTGTGTGTGTGGCGAGGTCTGAGCCACAGGTGCAAGGGTTGTCAGGGCTGATAAATAAATGCAAGATGTTTTGAAGACCTGCCGCTTTTTCTTTCATGAAGACGAAGCAGCGTGTTAGATTCTTGCAGATGGGCGCGTTGTGTCATCAGATGAGATCAATCAGCGTGAAGCCCCCTTGTGACGGCTCCCTGCTTAAATTAATGAACAATCAATCCCATCACTATGCATAAAACAACGTCGTGCACATGATGTGTTAAAAATGTATATATTTACAGACCGAGCTCCAGTTCAGGCAGCAAACACAAGTTATGCACGCCACATCAGCATGGCCATCAGCTTATTCTAATTAGCGCTAATTACTTTCAGCATTTAATGCCAGGCAGTTCATTGAAGTTGTCAGCTCTTCATTTAAGCCATCAGCTCCTCTGTCATTCAGTGGTTCTGCCACATTGCTCATTGTGTGGATTCACCACCCCAGTCGCTTCCTGTTCTGGTTCCCTCGTAATCAAATACACTCGCTGTGGTATGTTTCTGTCGGCCTGTCCCTCATAATAACTTGCATTCCACATCTCGGCGATATGTGTTTGCGGGGCTCTGCTCTGCACACCTCCGGGCCGATTTGATCTCCACTTGTGTGGAGTCTGACAGGGAGAACCGCACAGAGTCAGCGTTGCCAAATACAATGGCGTAAACAATAATACAATAATAATTTTCACTTCATGACGGGAACATTTTTTGATTGAAATGTGCACGTTTACCACAGAGCCAAACATTGCATTTAAGTGTTGCATATTGCTTTAGAAGGAGTTATAGTGTATAAAGGAAAAGTGCTGTGATCATCACATAAAAATCAAGCCTCACAAATCATTGTCACCCATATAATTAATCACCGTGCTTTGGGATTCAGCACATAAACACTGTTAGCTTGATGCTAATTGCTTTTGAAAGATATTGTTGCTTGTTAACACGTCCTCACTCCATCCATCAATCTGTCCACTCGTTTCCCTGTCTCCCAGAGTCTTTGTTCCTACAGTAAACACACTGACAAAGTAGGTCATTTGGCTGTGTGCTCTGAAAGGACCCAAGGTCATTCAGTAAGGGTAATGTAAAGCTAGAGGGACATTATTGCGAACCCAGGGTCTTGCCGCACCCTGGAGGTAAGTAGCTGCATATTACACGGCTACTTACTGGGAAAAAAAACAATAATTAGACATAAAATATTGATTTAAAAATAATTGTATTATTTTAAAAATGATTGTATTGCTGTTAGATTACGGTTGGAACTGTCTCTTGACTTTTTCTTTTGGATTAACCCGTTTTTAAACACTGCCAGAGCCCATATCGTGTTCTGTTTAGTGTTTACTTCATGCTACTTCTACACTCACACTGACAGACTGTATAGATTTATTCATATATCATACTCACTGTACATTTATATTTATTAGGCATCCTTGTGATCCGGTGCATCAGGGCCAGCAGACCAGTACTTTTATTTAAATTTACCCTACCTCTCAGTATTAGTAGTATTATTATTTTGTTATTTGCACCTGTACTGTCCTGTGTTTCACTCTCACTGCTGTTTATCTTATCTCTCCATTTCTCTGTCTCCCAGTGTCTTTTAACCTCTCTCGCTGTTTTCTTCTTCTCCTGTCCTTTTTCATTTCTCCAAATATAGTAAAATTAGCGTCATTAGTATCTGCTATCTGCTATAAAGAAATAACAGACCGTAGAATGCCATGATTGACCAATCGGAACTGAGTATTCAACAAAGCCGTGTAAGGTTATTAATAGATCACCATCATTTCAATTTAAATGTATAATGACTGCCACTTGCTTTCATGCTGCACAAATCAAATCCCCTCAAAGACTCAGCAGCAGCAGCAGCAGCAGCAATTTGAATTCAGAGCCTAAAATAATCTCAGAATGGACTCTGGCATTTTCCACACAAGATGTGTGGCTGCTAGAGGTGCTCATGGCCAAACACGCCGCTCTACGGCAATGCTTCTCAATCCTGCTTCTTGGCACTCGGGATCCTGCTGATTTTCTATCCCATCACCTCGTTAATTGAAGCTCATTGCATTCTCTCGGTCCTTAATCAGCCCTTGATTAGACGGCTGAAACCAAGGCCAAGAACATATTTAAACTGAAACCTCCTCCACGGCCGTCCCAGATGTATATATACAGCGCCTGTCTCATGAGACTAGGTGAGAACTGCTTGTCCCAGAAGTGTGTTGTAGCCTATTTTGCTGTCGAGCACACAACACAAGTTTATGTTTGTTCTCAAACATCGTTCTCTGGAGATTGCACAGGTTTGTGCTACTGGATCAGGTTGACTTAAGTTCCAGGTTGTGTATTTGTGCTGTTTATTTCACGAGGGACAACATGTCTAACTTCAACAAAACACTGTGAGGCTTAATATGAGCTTAAGCCTTTCACTCAGACGCTGTTCTGTATCTTTAACAAAATATCATTAGCTTTAAATACTGTACGTGACTTGGCTGTTGGTAATTCTATGGATATAGATGTTAACAAGAATAATGTATTTTTACGGTAGCAGACCCATTTTAATAACATACAGAAGATGTGTCAGTCCAAACATTTTACAGCTGAACAATATCATTATCAATAACTGTCCATCTGCCTTCAAAACAAAAAAATACAGATATTTATAAGGCAAGCAATAAGTAGGAGAATTTGCTCAATTAAAAAACTGGCACGAAGAGAATGTTTCCCGTTTCATCTTCACATCTACCAGAATACCCATCAAGTCATTTAATTCCATATCAAGTAGAAATGAATAATCATCCTACAACTGAAGGTTTAATAAATGCAGCTCAGTTCTGTACTTAAATCAGCCTCTTGAATTCTACCGTGGTTGACTGAGCAGTCTTCCACCAGGAGACTTTTATTCTGACAGTAGAGTAATTTGGAAAAAATCGTTTTGTGTTAGCTGTCAATTATGAGCTCTTTATGCTAATGAAGCACCTGAAAATGAACACATGCAAGCACACATGTGGTATTAATGTCTTCCAAAATGGTCTAGAAAAAAAAAAAGGTTAATTAATTAAAAGCAGTCATGTTCTACATACTGTATAATAAGTAATCTACCACATAGCCTGTAAACTGCCATAAACATTCTACTAGATAGAATCAATGTGATCAATACTGATCAATACTCACCATATTTTGTGGCACATGACTGGACATTTCTGCTACTTGCTCCCAGTGTTTGGAACTATTTGACGTCTCCATCTTCTGCCATTGCCAAAAAACCCTGATGGTCGAAAGATGTGATTGTCGTAGTATAAAGAGCGAGAAAAGAGCATGCAAAAAGTGGAAAAAGTGGCATGTTATTTATATGCTTTCCCACGAGATCACGTTGGATTGGAGGATAATAAGATGTGCCCAAAGCCAAAAACATGTTGTATTGAAATTATTAGAACGCATATAGTAACTTTAAGAATTTTCTTAAAAGTGTCACTAGAAGCACAAACTGTTAGTACAAGGAAACTTTGAAATAAGACCCCATGGGGTGAAACTGTGTAATGCAGCAGTTTTAACCCAGAACTCTGAGGCTGCATCAATCTCAGCTGCTCACTCTCAGTTATCCTGATTATTTAACCTGCTGAAGTTAAATAGAATAATAAGGACATAATAAATAATGCACAATTAATGTTAATATTAAAGGAAAGGAATCCAGTAAGAATGCAATGGTAAAAGTAATACAAGGATGAAAACTATCAACAGTGCTCATAAAATTCTAATAATGTTGAAAGAAGAGCTACATTATAAATGCCTATTTTTAACACAAGAGAGAATTATTAGATGTATTTGTTATATTCTGTTCTGTATTTTAGCTTAGCTGGGTGATGGAAAAATATGTAAAAAAATCATGCTTATTGTTTATTTTTTAAGTGGCATTTTTGTCTTCACCACACAGATCAAAACAGGAAGGATTTATGTTTATGTTTGCTTGTTTGATTACTTTTGTGGATTACGTGACTTTTGTATTTGCTTATAATACTCATGGAGGTGAGATTCATTCTATACGCCTCTAGCTGCACAACTTGCTTCTTTTCTTTTGTTGTTTTATTGTGCAAATAAAACCAAATCAAATGAAAACACAATGGACTTCTTTAACATAAGTTTTGATCTTTTATCAAGTAAAAAAAAAAATTGCATAGTAACTATATCTTAGATGTACATCTGCAGACAGGCCCTGCTGGTTTGAGCTACACGCAGCATCAGTGAAGAAGAACCTGTCTGACCGTCAGGGCTTCAAAGAGTTTGCAGTTGTGATGTGGATGTTACAAAGCAGAAACTATCCTTTCAAGACTTTTTTGGGATGGAGAATACCCTAAAGAATGGCTTCTGCCAGGGAACATTTCCTGCAGTCAGACAGACAGAAAAACTTTAGATTGTTGAATTGAGCTGTGCGCTGAAATCAGCACAACCTTTTGTCATTAAACACATTTAACACAATACATTGTATGCAACAGCCTTGCATGCTTATGTGCACATACACTTGTTTACACAAAGCAAGCAAGCAAAGTTTATTTCTATAGCACCTTTCACAGAGCGAACTCTCAGTGCTTCGCAGGATTAAAATACATAAAAACCATTAAACAGAAATAACAATAATACACAGAAATACAGTCACAAAGAGGCTAGACAAACGCCTGTCTGAACAGATGCGTCTTTAGCTGCTTTTTAAAAGATTCGACGGAGGCCGCAGCTCTTCAGTCCTGTGGAAGAGCGTTCCACACCCGAGGAGCTGCAGCCTCAGAGGCACGATCACCTTTCATTTTGAGCCTAGTGGAGGAACAACCAGTAAGCCCGGGTCAGAAGACCTCAGTGACCTGCTGGAAGCATACGGGTGCAGCAGATCACATAGGTATGCAGGTCTTTGTCCCTGGAGGGCTCTATAAGTGACCACCAGAACCTTGAACTGAATCCTAAATTTGACAGGAAGCCAGTGCAAGGAAGCCAAGATGGGAGTGATGTGACACGTCCTCCTGGACCTAGTCAACAGCCTCGCAGCAGCATTTTGAACTAGTTGTAAGCGGTCCAGGGATGAATTGCTGAGGCATGTGGAAAGTGAATTGCAATAGTCCAGACGTGATGATACAAATGCATGAATAATCATTTCCAGCTCCACTTGTGAAACAACAGACTTTTGCAATGTTTCTAAGATGGAAAAAACCATGTACGGGACAAAGACTTAATGTGCTTGTCGAGGTGCGTGGCCTGATCAAAGATAACACCAAGATTTCTCAGGTTAGAGCGCACATTTGAATTAAGGGACCCCCATACAGTTAGCAACCTTAGAAACAATATTATCAGCAGCAATGATGAGAACATCAGTCTTGTCGGCATTAAGCTGAAGAAAGTTCTGTGTGTTCATCTACACACACAACTCACAGCTAGATTTAAATCAACAAAAATCAACTAAATATACTTGTACATATACAAAAATACTTGTTATTAATAAACAGATATTAAAGTGTAATCAATTCTGCCTTTCTGCTGCTTTTCAGTATACTGCTAAAATACAACCAATTGCTTGTTGACTCAAAAAATTTATTATTTCCCACATTATTTTATTGAACATTGAACTGAACACAAAAAAAAAACTAACAAAACAAATCCCTGAGTGTGTTTAACAATGTGTCGCAGTCTTTCGTGATATGTGCATCGCAGAAGTTGATACTTGGATGATGATTAAAAACAATGATTTATTGTGCAGCCCTATCTTATACAGAATGATATCAAATAGACAAAAGCAGCAAATACACACATTTACAAAGTCGGAACCAGCCCGTGTTTTCCAGCTCTGCTTGAAAAATTACTTACAACAACTAATTAATTACAGAAAATGTCAATGCAAAATGTCACTTAATTTTCTATCAACTGACTAATTGATTAATCACCTAATGGTATCAGTCCGAGTTTGCACAGAGGCCCATCACCGTGTACTTTCAACACATCCATGTAATTACTTTCCACTATTTTCGTCTAAACTCCAGGACCCTTCTAGAGATGCTGAATTAAACTCGGTGTAACAACGCCAGACTCACAAATCAGGGCCAAAAGTGGAAAATAGAGCATGAAATAAAAGAAAAATGACTTGACTTATGTCCTCACAAAATCATCTATCACATCTCCGCTCTGGTGAAGGTTACCAACGTGTTGATATGAAAATGAATTTTAATATATATTTGAATTGTAAAAGAAAACAGATATTCGATTATGAAAATTAATACCATATTTCCTCAAATAGTGACCGGGGCTTTTATTTCCCTCAGCTGCAGAGGGTACCAGGTCTTTATTTGAAGCAGGCTTGTATTAGAAGGCAGGACTTTATTTCTAATTTCCTCTGTTTGTTTGGACAATAACACTTTAGATGAGTAATCCAGAATAACAAGATGTTGAAGATAGCATGATTATTGTTGAATTTATTAAAATAAAGCAATGGAAATATACATTATACATAGTTGGCATGCAAATATGACACGCTTGTTTTTAACTCCAGCCATTATTTGGGGCAGGCTTTTATTTGTTTGTGTCGACCACGCCCCCCCGGGCCATTATTCAAGACCCGGCTTCTATTTGAGGAAATATGGTATTCGATTAAGAAAATTTATATTTTATTGTGAAAAAAGCAGCACTGCGGCTGTCTGCTGACTGCTAATGCAAACCGGACATTTCCTGCTGCTGCACCTTCACATTAAAAGCACGGCGAAACACGAGTGGACCTTTATTATGAAGGAGTCAGGAAATGCAATGTGTTTGTCAGTGAGCTTGACAAGGATTCCTAACTTGCGTCTGCAAAACAAAACAAGCAGAAACAGAACTAAGTAGCTTAACTTTCACTTTCGGAGATGACGTGTCCAGCATGAAAATCAGATCACGGTTAATCACAGCATGATAGAAAAAGGCCAGTTATTGCCTTGCTTCTTTATTAAAATGACAATATCTTATTTTGTTGCCCTCAGTACTCTGACACCTGCAGTGTTAAACCGCATTTTCCGTTAAGAACGGTAAATGTTGCCAAATAAATCAACCAGGACTGAAATCTTAAAGATTGCCACTAAGTTTTACAGTGTAGTTATATTTTTTTTTTTTTGTTTATTTTGTAATGTGTAGGTATGAAGATCTTTTAAAAGACACATTTATGTTGAAATAAATAGACCTATTATACATGTAGTTATGTCTCTCTTTGTATTGATTTGCCCTTTTATGGGCGTAATGCGCAAAAATAGATAATCAAATAGGTTCGAACTTATGTGTTTTTTTAGGAGGAATAATTTAACGTCATTTTTTGGCCAATTTTGACAGCCCTAGTAGATAACACATGCAGGCAGTGGGATGTTTTCTGTATTATTATTATCTTTTTTCAGAATTGGAATGGATGACGTTCATAAAAGATGAACTGGGTTAATCTGGCCTGTCTCGAAACGTACTGTGAATGGTGGGTTTACACGATGTAAATCAGCCAATAATACAAGGAGGGTGGCAATTTATCAAAAGGGATGTTTCCAGATGTCATGAAAACATCATCATCAGCCAGTAAGGGAGTCGAATTAATTACATCAATATGTCAATAATGCAGCGACATCATGCTCCTTTCTCATTTTCAAATGATGGTAATGAATCTAAGATGAAGCGAGGCAACAGTAACCGAACACACAAGGACAATGGAGTGAAAAAGGGGTGAGACTGAGGGAGGAAATGAGGGAGAAAAGACATTTGCGCACAATGACTCCCAGTGTTTCTCTCTCTCTCTCTCTCTCTCTCTCTCTTTCTCTGTCTCTCCCTTCCTTGTTGTCTCTCACACGTGCTCTGTCGGGACGTGGGAAGGCACCGCCATGGCACTGCCCCGTACCGGCCCCGAAACACACACACACACACACACACACACACACACACACACAAGGGCTGAGGACACACTGTCCAGCAAACTCATCACGGACATCTGACTGAGAGAACACAGCTGTGACAATAACTGGCCTGAGAAAGTGACGGGCCGAAGACTGTAAGACTGAAAAATAACAGAAAGAAAGACTGAAAGGAGGAGAGGAGAGAGTACAGACAGAAAAAAGACAAAGAAAGAGAATCGGGCTGCCCCCACTTAGTCGATTAGTCGACTATCGGTCGTTTTGGTCTCAGTGGACTAAGATTTCTTTAGTCGATTAGTCATTTTTCATGCTTTTTTTTATGCCGAATGACTTATTTCCAAGAAACTTATGAGCACATCTCTGGTAAACACAAGATCTTGCATGATTTCTTGTGGAGAAACTCAATTTTACAGATCTGTCGATTAAATCAACTGATACATAATAAAAAAATAACTGGCAAAATGTGATGTAAGGTGGAGAAAGCATGGGAAAACATTATGCAGAGAGAGAGAGAGAGAGAGAGAAATATGAGAGTCATAACATAAACGGACCTCCACAGAATGTGAAAAAGAAAGAAAAAAAAAAACAGAGAGCACATGTGAAAGTCAGATACAGACCGAGGTGAGAGGATGAATAATCACACATGCACTGCAACCCTTAAATTAGACCAGTGATGCTCAACTTACGGCCCGCGGGCCAAATCACCGGGTGGCCGTCTGGACATTTTCTGATTCACAATCCAAATCACAATTTTTTTTTTTGCTGTACTTTGAATGTAAATACGGTGCATAAAAAAGCATAAAAATAGAGCTTTTTTATCAAAAAAAAAAAAAAAAAGTCCCAGGGGAGGAAGCTCCTTCACCTGATCTTTGCCAATTTCAAAGAAAGATGAGGTATTGGCCTTTTAATGTTTATTAATTTTATCTGATAAATATTATTAATGTCCATAAAAATGTCCCAGCCACAGTTTTCACCCTACATGTAGGAGGCTGAAATTTGGCACAGTGGTAAAGTGTTGTGTGAAGTTGTGTGTGCATTTATGAATGTGTGGATGCATGTGGTCACAGCTGTTTGTTAACTGCCCTCCTGGCCTCCTGATCTCGACATTACCCGGAGGAGCTGTACGTGAGAACGCAAATGTCCGAATCATTCGGACCGGACATTAAACACTTTACCCTACTGGTACAAAGTCTGTGTAAGGTGCGATTGAGCCCATAAGTGAGAATTCACAGCGATCACAGTTTCTATCATGCGGCTGGCGCAAAACAGAAAGAAAGCAAACAACCAAAAGAAGTGACATTTACACAAAGACGCCGACAAAAATATCTAACTGGAGAGATGTTGAGATTCTGGAACTTCGGGAAGGGCAGATGCCGAAATCACAAATTCAAGAAACGCCAAGAGACTCTGTTGTTTATGACCAAATTACAAATCGGCTACGAGACCACGGTGAGAGAACGCGTCTGACGCAGACAATCTCCTGTCGTGTGCTACATGTGTGAACGACATGATTCTGCAGATATTATCCAGAGTTCATGTGAGAAACCTGCTTAAGAAAGTCTCAGTGAATGCTCAGAAATGCAGTGCGCACACACACACACACACACACACACACACAAATAAACTTCGGGCAGAAAAGAAGGGGAGGAAGCACACACACACACACACACACACACACAAATAAACTTCAGGCAGAAAAGAAGAGGAGGAAGCACACACACACACACACACACACAGGAGGAAGAGGAGGGACACAGCTTACTGCAGGCAGGCCAGTTTTGTGTCAATATCTGTAATGGAATAAACGTTGCCTGACACAGTATCCAATCAACCTGTGTGTGTGTGTGTGTGTGTGTGTGTGTGTGTGTGTGTGTGGGGGTGTGTGTGTGTGTGTGTGTGTGTGTGAGAGAGAGAGAAACCCGCAGCCATCAGCACATAGCTGCATTGCACACTGCCACCACTCACCCACTACCCATCGTTCCAATTATTTTAATAAGAGCCTTCTCACTTTGCTTATTAAAGCTGTGTGTGTGTGTGTGTGTGTGTGTGTGTGTGTGTGTGTGTGTGTGTGCACGTGTGCGTGCGCGT